>JABCJY010001045.1:0-95071 GCA_013184415.1 Fusarium concolor
ACGTAGTATAACTAAGATAGAGAGATAAGGTTGGTTATATGAAACAAAATATAATTAATAAGTTTTTATACTAAGAGTCCTCTCAAGAGTTACAGATCACTCTTTACATATACTGCATTATAATACCCAAGCGCTCTGTCCCGAGCCAGTCAGAGTTAAACAGTAAATACCAAGGCCATACCCTGTCTGTATTTCGCATAAAGAAAAAAAGCGTAAGCAAAAGCATCGCAACATGCCTTCAGTCTGACTGTAGCAGCTGGCTGACAGGATGTTCAACATCTTTAACTTCAATTAAAAAGGCAAAAAAAGGATTGAAACAAGGTCCAACCGGGGATTGAACCCGAGACCTCATCCGCACGATATGTGAAGGATGCGTCATACCACTAGACCATTGGACCTATTCTTTATTGTTGAAGGTAGTGGTGAGAAAAATGTCTCATATTCTAGAGTCAACAGCAGAGCGTGATATTAAGCTTAGCTCGTGTAAGTGTTCACCACTGTCCCACTGTAGTGGATCACGCACTCCTTTGACTCGTCGGAGCCTTCGGGTCTAACCTCATCTGTCTAACCTTATCTGCCAGATCTAACTAAAATGGACACTGGCTGACTGGTACATAGATCGCTTCCAAGAAGTTGACCTCCAATTAGGTATATATAAAGAGGATACCTTTTAGATAGTATAGTAGTAAGCCTCTGTGAACAGTACGACACAAACCCAACTGTTGCTCACCTAGGTGTATATAATTTCAGATACTCCTTAACAGACATTAACCCTACAAGACGTACACTATCCATCAAGATCAGGCCAGCCTCTTCAAAATGTTTACCTACACAAGCCACACGAGCTTACGACATTGTCAGGGTCGTATATTATTATAGGCGTAGTCAAGCTGTATTCGAATACATAAGCACACAGTGACAAAGAACTCTGTAGGCAATCGATGCCAGGCGGAAGAGATTCTTCCGAAGTACTTGCCCGGGTTTCGTCCTGGCCTGGCAAATGACCCGGCGAGTGATTCGGTTAGCTCTTCTTGACCGTGAATTGATATCTATCACCTCGATCGAGGAGCACGACTCTGTCTTCCATTCCAGCTTCATTGACAACTTTTTCGAAGTCACCTCGAGGAGACAAAAACACGTCGTAGTCATCGTAATGAATAGGAATTGTGACTTCCGGGTTCATCATTCTGATCATTTCAACTCCTTGTTTCGCATCCATCGTAACCATAATGAGGGGCGCAGATGGCCCAGGGATGGTGGTGCCTCCCAAGTGTATAAGCATTAGATCGATGCGCTCTTCTTGGAGCCACTTGGGAATATCTTTAAGCTCATCCACAAGAAGGGTATCCCCAGAAATGTAAATCCGATAACCAGTTTTAAGCCTTTCATTTTCATCGTGCTGATACCCCAACTCAAGCATCCAGCCATTGGTCGGCGGAACGGCACCAAGGAGGTCATTCACTGTGGCCAATGGACCAGGGGGTACATGTTTGCCAGGCATGCCAGTGACTTTGATGATTGGACGATGTTCGCCAATTTTGTATTCTTCGGACTTGAGCTCCAGGTGGTCGAAAAAGTCAAGTGTTTTGACGTTGCGAAACGGCTCTTCTTTTGATGTCAAGCATTTATGCGCATGTGGTGTGGTGATGATCAGAAAGTCCCGATTAAGCGAATCCTCAACTAACCGATCGAAGTGATCCTCATGATAATGAGATAGAAGAATCCCATCCAGAGATGGTAGCTGATCTAGATCAACTGCTGGGTTCGTCTGTCGCTGAGCAGTAACCCCTGGGCCCAAATGAACATGATCGCCAGCATGGAGAAAATTGGGGTCTGTGAGAAGGCGAAAACCTTTCCATTCAATGATTGTTGTAGCTGTTCCAATGAAGTAGACACTCGCATCTTCTTGGCCTATGCTACCTTTGGGGTGAGTCTTGGTTGCTTTTGGGACGAGAGAGGTGTTGTCACCAACACTTGGTTTATCTTTCAGCAAAGGTTTTCTCTTTGACAACAGAAGACTAATTGATCCCTTGTTCGACATTGTGGTTATTTCTTGAGTTAATATGAGTTAAATGTAATCTTTCTATGCTACCTGTGAGAGATAGGCCGTCTCTTAAATAGCCGTGTTAGATGACGTTTGTCTGGCGTACATTGCTCGCAACCAGCAACCAATCTTCCTCTTTTTCGTCACCAGTGTAACTAAAACCCGTCATGGATTCTGCAAGGGTCAATGATGTAGGATATTTTCAGTCAAACAATGCCTTGCTACTATAACAGGGAGATGTAACATGACAAATCATTGTTAAGACACTCCTTCATCTACGTAGTAGCGTAGAGTTCATGGAAGTCTACATACAAGGAGGTTATATGATAGTCTGCTCACAGAGACGACTTAGCTTTCAAGGCACCATTCAACAACCCGTCAACCCATTTCGTAATATGCTGGTTCACAGCTTCAGAAGCCTGCCACAACGCCCAGTGCGACGCCTTAACCTCTTCCCGAGTCAAGTTCGTGAAGTTTGAGTCCATTCCCTTGGACATAGACGGCGGCAGAGCCGAATCATCAGTCGCTGTAATAAACAAAGCCGGCATATCGAACTTATGATCACTCTTCTTCGCGACTTCCAAGTCATCACGGTGATTGAGCTCCTGCATGCGGTAATAGTTCAGAGGACCGCGCAGCTCCGGGGCTTCCTTGGAGGCGTATTCCTTGGCGTAGTAGTCGAGCTCTTCCTTGCTGGCGAGAGGCGAGGGACCAAGCTCTGCCAGTTTATCGAAATAAACGCCGTCTTTTGAGGAGAACCCGAGCTCTCCGTTAGGCGAACGGCCACCATACATCGCATTCAAGAACTGTCGGATTTTCTCCTCTCCTTGGAGGCGGGATTGGACTTCAGGGCCCTTGAATTGCAACTGGTAGCTAAAGTTGACCAGGTGGCCGCTTTGAATGATCGCTTCGAGGGGAATGAAGGTCTCTTTGGGCTGTATGTAGGGTGTGCAGACGCTGAAGACACCCTTGATCAACTCTGGATACCAGCAGGCGACCTTCCACACAATCGCACCACCCCAGTCATGTCCACCAAGAATAATCTGTCCATCCTCACCAACAAACTTCCGAGCCAACTCGTTGATATCTGCTGATAGACTCTTGTATGTGTACTCCTCAAGCGACTCTGGGGCATCAGTGCCGCCATATCCGACCATATCGGGGACAACAACTCGGAATCCTAGGGACATAAGATAGGGAACCTGGTAGCGCCAGCCAAATCCAAGATCAGGGAAGCCATGGATAAGAACCATAGTTTCCAAAGGCGTGCCCTCGGGTTCTCCCACAATGTACTTGTAGGTTTTGCCCCGAATCTGCGCGGTCTCGTGCTTGACCCGAGGGTCATTTGGCACAAGCTTATCGGGAGCCATATTGAATGGATTGAGGCTTGCGTCCTCTTCGTATGACCTGGCGAGGTTGTTAGTCAAGTGATGTTTAAATCAAGTCTTTAGATGAGGTTTCTCGCCCATAATCTTGGGGAAGCATGTAAATGACATATTACATCACTTGAAAACTCACTTTCTCGTGTCAATGATTCGCGGTTGCTAACGTTTTATGCTTGAGCTGAAAGCACAAACCGCCAGTAGTGAATGAATTCAAAAAATTGCAGGAGACCTTTTCGCTTAGGACAGCCTGAGCGGCGCAAAGTCAGTCTATATACTTTGTTCTGCCAGTTTCAAACCTGCTGTAGGTGTAGGGTGGAGTCCGAGCAAACCGAGGCATAAGCGGGAGGACTTCCTATTTTAGGATAATGAAAACGTCAATCGCGGCTAGGTAGCCAGGGAGCCTGACTACCTTCCACGATTGCTGCCGTGTGACACCGGCCAACGAAACATACGTTTATTCTCGGCCTTTTACATAACCTTGATGGTGAATTATGCGTGGAGGCGTTGAGGCGGTCTGTCCGAGTCCGAGTCCGAGGTTGACATACAATGTGTAAGAGCAAGCATCGTAATGGATGTATAGCGCTGAGGTAATGGTCATTGGGTATCAAATTGGATTAATGCTTGAGCAGTTGAAGTTAAGAATAGAACTCCCGTATAAAGCGCCTCCGAACAAAAAAAACGGTCTGTCCGCCTCTCGTATAGCTGGACATCGGTCCAGAATAAACAACTACACATTCCCTCACCAGTTAAAACAAGACAAAACGGCAATCCCGTGCACTGTAGCCATATGGCCACATGATATACTCAGTGACAGTGCTTAATAGATCACCATATCCTCATCAGCCTCCTCTATTACATCCGCCGTCTCATCGTGATGGTCGTGATGATGAGATGCTTGAGGCTCCGTCTCTTGGGTCCGTAATGGATGTTCGGAGCCATTCGTAGCTTGAGAACCATGAATCAGTTCTTCACTCGAAGGTACTGTTGCCTCAGCCGGTCCTGGGGATCGTCTGCCTCGGCTCGTTTGCCGCCCCTTTCTTGCATCAAATGCCTCGACCTCGCGCTCTATTGTGGCCTTTGTTTGACGTATCTGCTCGTCTATTGTGTCCTCTTGTTCTGCTGTGAGCTTCCAAGGGAGATAATACTGGATGTCGTTAACAAGGAATGCCAATGGGATAGATATCCCGGGTCAGCTTACGATATGCGGTTGTGATTTTGTTCGCAAGTACCGAGCCATCGCGAGCATTTTGGTATGCTTATTTCGCATCTATGCAATAATGTCAATCCAGTTCAAAACCGCATCGATTGGTATCGGCCAACTTACAACTTCCTCATCAAAGATTATTTGTTCACCCTTTCGAATTTCAGTGATTCGCGTCCTTTTCTCATCCCGCAGCTTATCGTCCTCAATACTCTGCTTGCGTATGCGTTCTTGTTGTCTTCGTTCTATCTCCATACGACGCTTCTGTTGGGTGCCGCCAGTCGTCTGGCTCAAGGTGCTGAGCAGCCCACCAAACAAGCGCTTGCCGCGCTTCTTCTCTTCTTGAGTCGCATGCCTCCGGCGATCAACATCAATACCGATAGAGTCTCCGTATGAATCGCGGCGGCTCTGCGATGAGCCCCTCCGGGGTGGTTCGTTTGGAGCTTCGCGGAAATGATCGTCGTGTTTTGTGCGTTTCGTGGGGATTTCGTCGACGTTGATTGGAGCCTTTCGTTTGGGAGCTTCTTTATCTGGAACATTTTGATATGAAGCATCTTCGTGGTTTTCAATATTTGGTTCGATGTCATCCAACGGACGGGACCTACAGCAGTCAGTAAATGCAAATGAAGGCGGAAGGTCCAGCGCACTCATTTTCGGCTTCCATTGTCAATGATTATCGAAGAGATCGTATTAGCCGAACATAATTATGTGTAATATCAGCTTTGTAAGCTGTGCTATACAGGATGAGCCACGATCGTTAGTTGAAGCTTGAGAATGTCCCTTGTCAAGGCTGAGGAAGGTGGGACTGTGATGTTGCAGAAAGCGACGACAGCTCTTGTGCCCCACTCATTTGATTGGCTCGTGACTCTATCGCCCCTCGAAGCTGTCAGAACGCCGCGGCAAGGCTGAGAAATCTCCAATTGTTTAGCTCTACAATATTTACCTCTGGAGCTTCCAACCCTTCACCTTCCACATAACTCTTTAATATTGACCGCGCATTTTACACCACAAGTCTTCCGTACTTAATTCTTGCGCTCATTACAACCATGTCTCGCCATCATCCGTAAGCTCCGCTTTATTCTAGCTTTTCATGATTTGCATCTTGGCTAACTTTTTCTCAGCGATCTTGTTATGTGTCGTAAGCAGGCCGGCATCGCTATCGGCCGTCTTTGCGACAAATGCGACGGCAAATGCCCTGTATGCGATTCTTACGTGCGACCTACGACGCTTGTGCGCATTTGCGACGAGTGCAGCTTCGGCAACTATCAGAACAAGTGCGTTGTGTGCGGTGGTGAGGGCATCTCGGACGCCTTCTACTGCTTCGAATGCACGCGTCTCGAGAAGGACCGCGATGGATGTCCCAAGATCATAAACCTCGGAAGTTCAAGAACAGATGTGAGTAACCCCTGGACGATTGTATCGCCTCTTTGTCTCATGATACTGACATTTCTCTTCCTCAGCTATTCTACCAAAAGAAAACCAATCGTACAACGCAATACTAGCAGAGTTGTGGCCTGGGCTGGGCCGTGCATTGTGGTGTTTTGTGGATTCAAGGTCGACATTTTGTTAGATTTGGCATCGCAGGTGTTATTGGCGCAAAATGGAATATGAAAACGTGGTTTTTGGATTGAGCGACAGCTATCTAGTAATTACAATGTTGACCAGCTTGTTCGTTATTCAACTTTGCCAGAACTTGCCTCTGAGCAACACACGGCGGCTGAAAAGAAAGTTCTACCCTTAGACTCCTCGTAACGCATGAAATACTAAATATAAATAATACAGTTGAAAATATCGATCATATGTAACTGACCTTCACCCCCATTCCAGCTGTTCCCTTGACCTTGGTCCAAAAGACTGAAAGTATCCGCTTCACTCTCTCCCGAATATGGGTGTTGCCTAAAATAAGAATCAAACCCATAATAAACGCCAGAAATTTGAACAAGATCATGGGGTTCGAGTTGAGAGAGGATCCCAGATGCTCGATTATAGTGCGCAGGTGTGTAATAACCATGGATGCGCGTGATGTAAGCGTAGGGGCCTGTGAGACTGCTTTGCCATTTGCCTTGGGTCCTGCTGGGGTTGAAGCTCGCGGTCTGGACTGCCTCGAAGACGAGGATGATGGGGCCCTAGCCTTTCGAGGTCGAGTTGATCCATTATGACTGGCAGTATCATCAATCCCGTAATCAACTTCACTCCCTTCGCGCTTCGCACGCTCCTCCTCTATCCGCTTTCTTTCCTTCTCTTCATTCTCCGCTCGAAGTCTCTTTGCCTCCTCGATTTCTCTCCGTAGCTCATCCTCTTGCCGTTGGCGCTCCTCATTCTCTAGTCTTTCCTGCTCCTGTTGTTCATCGTGAAGGCTTTGCAATGCTTGCAGGAAGGCCTCGCGGCGTTCCTCATCTAGGACTGAACTGACACTGATGAATTCGCGAGCATAGTCCCATTCATTATTGCGTAAGAGTACATGCAGAGTGTACAGCTCGAGAATCTTGACCCGAGCATTTAAATCTCTGGGTGTATTGGCACCACTTGCTCCTTTGGCTGGAGATCGATACCGATTTGACATAGGTGAGCTTGTTGACTCCGCAAGGCGCCCAGCAACGTCAAGATTGGGCGTATTAGAGGCGGCTAAATAGGCCTCGAGTTTGTGCTGGTTAAGTTTTTGGTCACGCGCATGTGCCAGTAATATCGTTGCGCTGCTCGAGTCAGTCCATGTCTCAAAGCGGCACATTCCAGAGAAGACTTACAGGTTAATGACCACATCTGAATCAACATCACCCTCAACCCCATGGTAGCCATTCGTGACCACCTCGTCCCAGATTTCTCCCTCCCGGACCTTGGTGCACAAGGCTCTCCATTCCTGGTTTCCGAAAGCCTCCTTGCCCTCCTCAGGTTCTAGTTCGATAATGCCATTGAGAATTGTAAGATATAGACTCCAAACTTTGATCCGAGTTGTTCTTGAAGCTCGTGCGATTGGTGCAGGCTCGCCGTCGTCAACATGTTCGGGCGGAGTAATTAGCGGCAGTAATGTCGTCAGAGCTTCAGGCAGACGACGCGTGAGGAATAAAGTGGAAGCTTGGCGATATGTCTTCGAGATTTGGGAAGGATGTCGCGATGATGTAGAAGACGCCAGAGAGGATATAGATGTTGAGAGGAGGTTGCTGGACAGGCCAGAGGGTGCAGTTGATGATGACATCGCGATTGGACTGTAGGCGGCGTGATGAGCGTTGAAAGACATCGCAGCAGTTGTACGTGGGTAGTTGGATTAGGAGCGCCAGCACAAAAGCCCGCAAGGCGAAGGCCGTCTACACATAAACGGCACGAGGCCTTCCGGAGGTGACTGATAGCTCGGAAAGCGAGGTCGGATCGTGGAAAGGACAAGCAGTATCTGGGCGATGGAGACGGAGAGATGAACGGGTGAGCAGAGCAGATCGAATCACCCCAGATTCATGATCCAGTTCAATTGAGCATTGTCGGAATAAGAAGAGGAATACGGGGAACAAGCAAGACAAACAAAAGGTCAATTTCGGGACTCACGCGTCAGGGCCGAATTCAGTCAAGACGGCCGTGACATGTGGTTTGTGGTTTGTAGGAGCAACACAACAATTAGGAAGCTGAGAAAGCTGAGTGAGCCAACCAAGTCTACGGTAGAAAAACAATCCAGCCTCGGTACCTCTTGACTTCAGGTGGGGGCCGGGCTCCATTTCCAGCGCATCCCCCAGTTCCCGACAACAGGGACGGAAGCACGGCCGAGGTACAGCTGAGCCGTACCTCGATGTTACGAATATTGTAATTTGTACCTACCCTACTACCTTACGTAGTGAATAATATGTTGCAAGAAATATCAATTGCTGTTAAATAGCCTTGACCTTCAGCATAACCTAGAACACTATTCCAACTACTTATTTCAAAGACGTCGAACTTCGGCATCTCCTCCGCTCGTTGCGTGTTGTTGTCCCAAATTGGGTTTCTTCATTTCCCGTTGATCGAATGACCTGGGTAGGCTCGGCAGGTTATCCTTATCAGTCACAAGCATACGCTTCGCTATGAGCTTGGCCCGAACAGACCAATGAATACAAGAAATACGAGACATCGACTATAATAAACTTCCGTATACCAGCAATTGAATACCAGAGGATTATTTTGAATAATTGTTTACAAAGTATATACTGTAACTTGCAATCCGATCCAGTTGTTTTGTTCAATGTAATTCATCCACGTGATCGGACTTGCGAATCACCCACGCTCACGCTCTAACACGCTAACACTTACTTGGAGTTATCAACATGTTTAAGACATTTTCAATTTTCAACAGTCGAAACAAGGCAAGAAAACGAAAACAACGAAGATAACAGGAGAAACAGAGCTCTTGGAAATGGCGCCATTATGGTCCAGAGCTCAAGACCAAAGGCACACAGTCAGCTTAGCTTCATTTTAAACAACAACGGATTTCCCAATCAAGGCATTATAATGCAAATGCATCAGTTGAGACGAAAAGCATGCTACTTCTACTGTCCAAATACAAAGTACCGAGCTAGCTGGAAAACGTATATTGTTTCCATAAAATCCTTGGTATCATGAACGCCATCCCAAATTAACCACGACGAACACCATGACAAACACCATCCATTCTATTGTACAGCCCGTCCCACATATGCCCTATCGCTTTCGGGTTGACCTTCTGATTGGTGTTCTCTCCTGAGTTATGTCCTTGATCTCCTCTCGTATTCCGATGATACTGTCTTCTCGCTCAATCAGCGACTCCTCAGCTCCGTTCAATTGATCTTGACGGATCCATCCAGCCTCAACTGCAAAACACACCACGTCTGCAGCACAGCCGAAGCAGGGCACATCCTCTCCAGCATTTGGGTCCAGATACTTCCACATCTCTCTTGTTTCTTTCTTGAACCGCGCTAGCTCTTTTTTCTCACCTTTGAAGTGGCTTGTGAGGTATTCGTAGAGATATGCCAGCCAAAGGACATTTGTATATGGTGCAAAAGCATCCCATGAGAGTGGTCCATCAACACCCTTAGCGTAAGGTGTATCGTGGGCCTCTGGTGGGAGACATGTACGATCTGCACGCAGGAGGAACGATCTCATTTGGCGGTAAACTTTGCATTGTGCCGCGTGAGTGCTGGTAAACAGGCTGAGGTCTCTCTCAAGATCAAAAGCCACGGGTTTTGCATCGTCGATAGAGAGGTCTTCGCCACGAGATAGACCGTAATCTAAGATCGTAATGTCAAGGCCAGAGAAGCCAAAGAATCCCCCCGAGGAAGGGCCCATCTCTCGGGGTGGTTTGACTTGCCGGATACATAAGTTACCCTCGTGAAGGTCACGATGCTACGTGAGTTAGTGAAATTCGTATATTTGAGTAGTTTGAAGAGCTACTCACCTCAAACATAACAAGATCTTCAGCTCTCGCTAAAGCAATAGCTTGCAAGAAAAGGATATCCCATAATTGGCTCTCACTGGTCAACTTCCAGTCCTCCAACGACGTTCCAGCATCGCCCAGCTCAACAACTAGGAATCGGGTCTCGTCCAAATATCGGCTTGGTGAGGGATAGAACTGGGCTCGGTCAGGATCCTGCCGTTTCATTTTCTTCTGGAATGATTGATGCGTCTCCAGAAGCTGTTTTGTCGTTTTGCCCTGGACAACATATCGTTCTTTATATACAACAAACCCAGGGATATCCGCCAGCCATTCTGAAATTTGAAGCTCGCCTTGAATATCGTCTTCGAGATGTGGCTCTTCGTCGACTAAGCCAGAGCGAACCTGAGCTTTGGTCTGCGGCTTTATTGGTGATGGAAGTCGAATGACCTTAATGATACTTGTTCCACGATCATTGGTAACGCGATATACCTCTGCATAAGATGCTTCGGCGATCTTATCAATCTGATCTCCTGCTGGACAAACATCGTCCCATGTGAGGGTTCTGAGCTGTGTTTCTTGCGCGGCCGCCTCCGAAGCTATCTGAGCTTCCAACAATCTCTCAAACTCGGCTGAATCGTCTTCATATGATGACTCGTGTGAAACTGGTTCCTCGGCCTCCGGGGTATCCTCTTCTTCAGGTACTTTAAGATTTGTGACTTTCTCGACATCGATAATCTCAGTTGTTTTCTCATGGATAGAAGTTGTGTCCTTGTTTGCTGGTTGTGGCTTTGGCTTGGTAGCTGCTTTCTCATCGATATTTATTGATGATACTTGCTCTATTATAAGAGAGATTGAGTCTTCCTTGGTATTTGGTTCTCGTTTTGGTCGTACTGGGCTCTGGGGCAGTTCGGCGAATAAGCGTTCGGCTTTGGAACGTTTTGCCTGTTTGCCATATTTCTTAACTGCTGTATTTCGTGACATTTTGCCTCTTGATAAATCTTATCAACAAAGTATTGATTCTTTAGAGTTGCTTCGATGAGGGACCTATCACGGTATAAGGTAGGTATCTTTAACAAACACTCGTTGGCGGGACAACAGACCCACTTGTGTTTGTGGTGGAGGCGTTCAGCTTCTAGAACTATTCTGTAACGACTTCATGTTCAACAAGGCAATTACTATGAGGAATCTAGCTTTTGGTATCGATTGCGCTATTTCCTTACACTGACATCGCAGAGCACTAATTCTCGTGACATGAGAGGGTCGTTTTGTCCCGAGGACCAACGGTTTCTCTCAGCCGGATGAGAGTCTTTTGACAAGATATCCTTCTAGCGATGGATGATTATCGTCTTCACAGATATTCATACAATCAACCATTTATTTATATTAGAAACACATATCCCACATGTTACTCACTCCTCAACCCTGCTGCTCAAGCGTCCTCGATTTGTGACCCAAAACTTTACTCGAGCAACGATGGTTTCCATCAGATCATCCCTACGCTGTACGGACTAAGATCTTGATGAGTTTATTATACATACATACAGAAAGCCTAAACTTTGCCTAAGACCAGCTCGCCTAACATCGCTCTGGCCAAGGATATTGACTTAATTACAATGGATAGGATGGCCGACGTGTCCCTCCCAACAGCAGGGAGTGTGCGATGTTACAGTGGATAGCAAAAATGGAAATTGGATGTGGATATGTATGATAAGGACAAATAAGATATGATGAGTAGCGAAGACGATGGCATCCAACCTCAGGTTGAAACGAACCAAGATCCGTGTTTAAGTGAGCGGGGATACTCTTACTGAATCCGTCGAGGTGACGACGTGAAAGGGGCTTGGATGAAGGCGTTTCCCCTATGGACGAGTGTAAGGTACCTTGAGATGCAACTGACAGCTGATTAAAGTATTGTCCCGCATGAAATCTAATATAAAAGTACATCGGGGGAAAACTCTATCAATCTAAAGGTACCTGTGCCCTGCCCTCCGCAATTGCGTCCCCCGGCTTGTGGGCGGCAAGTGTTTGGTGAATTGTGGCTCTTGTCTAGATCCATTTGATGCTGACAAGATGGCCATGAATAGAAACAATACGAAGACTAGAGCTAAGCGGACATGGAGCAGCACCCAGTGCTTCCGAGGAGGCGTTCGTTTGTTAAGTTAGTAGTTAGCCGAAGGACCCCTAGACGTCGGCAGCAGAATGCTGCAAAGTTGCTGCGGGCCTGGCTCTTGGATAACCACAAGGTCAACCAACGTTGTTAATTCACTAATAAGTTGAAGTTATTATGGAGGGTCGCCGTTGATCCTCTTTACAATTGACAGGGTGCTTTATAATGGAAGACTCCTATCATCCCCTCCCCTGAATGTAGTACTGTGAACCTCCACTGGATCCCAAATGGATCTGACAGCGCCAGCCCCCGAGCTGGAGCTCCCAATGACAAACCGCTTTGTTTAATTCCAAAATCCCTCCTTCCCCTGGTCTCTACCTACTCAACATCTTTTCTGGATGCTTACTTTAGCGAAGGCAAAATCAATTGGCTTTGATTCTTTGTTGCATCTGCCTAAGCCAGGCATAGTACTGGCAAGAGTACCTACCGACCTATCTAAAGCTGTTCAAGCCAATTTAGCCAATCAATGACTGCAAGCTGGCCACAGTCCAGCCTTTGAGCCTCGTCCAACGTCCCACCACACGGTCTCCAATCGACTCGTCTAAATCGAAAGCTTGCGCATGGCAAAAGGAGGCTGTGCATGTGCAATCCGGTCATCACATTCACCCCAATCAATCCCAGCCACAGAAGGATTCAAAGACACTCAGGCTCTCGACCAACATACGGAAAACGGGTTACAGTGCTTACTTTACCTGACGACCTGCCCTGTCCTGGCCGCTTAAAGTTAACGACTTAACGACAACGCGCCATACGTACCATCTACCTCTGCCGTCAGCTTCTTGCTTGGCACCCTCCCGCATCGCCCGACCTCATCGCACCGACATCACCAACAATCTCTATTCTTACCTGTTAGATCGAATCGTTCATCGCGTAACGTCTCCCTATCCAATCCGCATGCTGGCAGTCGCCTTCACCAGTCGATAGCCTGACCCTGAACTGTCCGCCGCCATGGCTGGGCAACCGCCTGGAGGAGGTTTCAATATGGGACACTCGAATAATCGCGACGATCTCCTTCTCGACCTCGACAGTGACCAACCTGCCTACGGCGGTGGTCAGCGCTCCAATCTCAATGACGATGACTTGATGCGCTTTCATGAACAGAACCAAGATCCCCCGCCGGGACGTACTTCTGTATCCTACGACGACTTTGTTGGCGCTCGAGACGCGAATCATGCTTCGACCGCGCAACCTACCAGCGGGTTAGGCGTACCACCCAGATCCGGTCCAGGTTCGAATCCTTATCTTACGAGGCAATACAGTCAAACTTCCGAACTCGGTAATTACCAACGTTACGCCGATGATTTCGATGATTACCCCGTCGAGGGCGATTCGTATTACCATCATGATGGAGGCTCAAGAGTTGATGAATCCACCCCAGGCCTTGGTAGGAACAATGCACGGAACCGGAACAGCGTTTTGAGTCTCGGTGGAGGTTTTTTAGGGAAATTCAAGAATAAGTTAGGCATGGGTCAAGGATATTCAGAAATGGATTTGCCTTTGACAGAACCTGGCCATAATCGAGGAGATTCTGTTGGAGGGCACTCTCAACAACCACCGCAGCAGGCTCAGAAGGGCAGATTCGATAGGGGCAACTTCAAGTTCGGATTTGGGCGAGCGAAGCCAGATCCCTCGACCCTTGGTCCCCGACTTATATATCTCAATAACCCACCCGCCAATGCCGCCAACAAGTACATCGACAATCACATCTCGACTGCTAAGTACAACATTGCCACCTTCTTGCCGAAATTCCTCTACGAGCAATTCTCGAAATTTGCCAACATTTTCTTCTTATTCACTGCTGCGCTTCAGCAGATCCCTAATCTGTCACCTACCAACCCATATACAACCATTGCACCCCTCATTGTGGTGCTTATTATCTCTGCAGGCAAGGAATTGGTCGAGGATTACCGCAGAAAGCAAGCCGATAATGCTCTCAACACCTCGAAGGCGCGAGTTCTTCGAGGCTCTACTTTCGAGGAAACGAAGTGGATCAATGTGGCTGTCGGAGACATTATTCGAGTAGAGTCGGAGGAGCCTTTTCCCTCCGATTTGGTCCTTTTGGCTAGCTCCGAACCTGAAGGTCTCTGTTATATCGAAACAGCAAACCTTGACGGTGAGACTAACCTCAAGATTAAACAAGCGTTGCCAGAAACTTCCTCTATGGTTTCGCCAAATGAGCTTAGCAGGCTAGGAGGGCGTATCAAGTCAGAGCAGCCCAACAGTAGCCTTTACACATACGAGGCCACATTGACCATGCAAACTGGAGGTGGAGAGAAGGAGTTAGCTCTCAACCCAGAGCAACTTCTTCTCAGAGGTGCTACCTTGCGAAACACGCCATGGGTTCACGGTGTTGTAGTGTTTACTGGCCACGAAACGAAACTCATGCGAAATGCTACTGCTGCTCCTATCAAACGTACCAAGGTCGAAAGGAAACTCAACATGCTCGTCCTCCTGTTGGTAGGTATATTACTGGTTCTGAGTATTGTGTGTACAGTTGGAGACCTGATTCAGCGGAAAGTTGAAGGAAAAGCTCTCGAATATCTTTACCTCGACCCTACAAACACTGCCGGACAAATCACTCAGACATTCTTCAAGGATATGGTCACATACTGGGTTCTATTTTCGGCTCTAGTTCCTATCTCTCTCTTCGTCACCGTTGAGTTGGTGAAGTATTGGCACGGAATTTTGATCAATGATGACCTCGACATGTACTACGATAAGAATGATACACCCGCTACCTGCCGAACCTCGAGCTTGGTCGAAGAGTTGGGAATGGTCGAATATGTTTTCTCGGACAAGACTGGAACCCTCACCTGTAACCAAATGGAATTCAAGCAGTGTTCGATTGCCGGCATTCAATACTCTGAAGATGTACCGGAGGATCGCCGCCCAACTATGATCGACGGTGTTGAGGTTGGACTCTTCGATTACAAGGCGCTCAAGGCCAATCTTGCCAATGGACACGAGACCGCCCCTGCGATCGATCATTTCTTGTCACTGCTCGCAACTTGCCATACTGTTATCCCGGAAATGGACGAAAAGGGTGGCATCAAGTACCAAGCTGCGTCTCCTGATGAAGGTGCTTTGGTTGCTGGTGCATTGGATCTCGGTTTTAAGTTCACTGCTCGAAAGCCCAAGTCGGTTATCATCGAGGCTAATGGCCGGGAACTTGAGTATGAACTCCTTGCCGTCTGCGAATTCAACTCAACTCGAAAGCGAATGTCAACTATTTACCGATGCCCTGATGGCAAGATTCGATGCTATTGTAAGGGAGCCGATACGGTCATTCTCGAACGTCTCAACGATCAGAACCCCCATGTTGAAGTCACCCTCCGACATCTCGAGGAGTACGCTTCTGAAGGTCTACGAACTCTATGTTTGGCTATGCGAGAAATTCCAGAGAACGAGTTCCAGGAATGGTACAAAATTTATGATACTGCTCAGATGACTGTTGGTGGCAACCGAGCCGAGGAAGTGGACAAAGCTTCAGAAATCATCGAAAAGGACTTCTTTTTGCTCGGTGCGACGGCTATTGAGGATCGCCTTCAAGATGGTGTCCCAGAGACTATTCACACCTTGCAACAGGCCAATATCAAGGTTTGGGTTCTGACTGGAGATCGACAAGAGACCGCTATCAACATCGGTATGAGCTGCAAGCTGCTTAGCGAGGATATGATGCTTCTGATTATTAACGAGGAAACGGCTGCCGCCACACGAGACAACATTCAAAAGAAGATGGATGCCATCAGAACACAGGGAGACGGCACGATCGAGACAGAAACCTTGGCTCTAATCATTGACGGAAAGTCCTTGACGTACGCCCTTGAGAAGGATCTGGAGAAACTGTTCCTTGATTTGGCCATTATGTGCAAAGCTGTCATTTGCTGTCGTGTGTCTCCTCTTCAAAAGGCCCTCGTCGTCAAGCTTGTCAAGAAGTATCAGAAAGAGTCAATTCTTCTCGCTATTGGCGATGGAGCAAACGACGTCTCTATGATCCAGGCAGCCCATATTGGTATCGGTATCAGTGGTGAGGAAGGTCTCCAGGCTGCACGAAGCGCCGATGTGGCCATTGCTCAGTTCAGATTTCTTCGAAAGTTACTGTTGGTCCACGGCGCATGGAGCTATCAGCGTGTCACAAAGACGATTTTGTTCTCTTTCTACAAGAACATCGCATTGTATATGACACAGTTCTGGGTAAGTACAACGTGAATAGCGAGTGATCCTGCATGGACTTGGCTAACCTTGAGCGCAGTATACTTTCCAAAACGTATTTTCCGGTCAGGTCATTTACGAATCATGGACACTGTCCTTCTATAACGTCTTCTACACCGTTTTGCCCCCTTTGGCGCTCGGTATTCTGGATCAGTTCATCTCGGCTCGCCTTCTGGATCGATATCCCCAACTTTACATGATGGGTCAGCAAAATTATTTCTTCAGGTTCAAGGTCTTCACGCAGTGGATCGCCAACGCCATCTACCATTCAATTGTGCTTTACATTTGGGCACAACTCTTCTGGTATGGTGACCTCATCCAAGGAGATGGCAAGATTGCTGGCCATTGGGTTTGGGGTACGGCGCTCTACGGTGCCGTTCTTCTTACTGTCCTAGGCAAGGCAGCCTTAGTCACCAACAACTGGACAAAGTACCATGTTCTAGCTATCCCCGGAAGTATGGCCATCTGGTACGTGCTTACGGCTGTCTACGGTATTGTTGCACCAATGGCCGGTGTGTCCATGGAATACTTCGGCACCATCCCCAGGATCTACGAAAGTCCTGTCTTCTGGCTCCAGACGGTCTGCCTTGCCATCATGTGTCTCCTGCGTGATTTTGTCTGGAAGTATGCGAAGCGCATGTATCGACCTCAAACATACCATCATATCCAAGAAATCCAGAAATACAACATTCAAGATTATCGGCCCAGGTAAGTTCACTCCTTCTCACATTATTGGATAACAGAAGCTAACGCATCTCAGAATGGAGCAATTCCAAAAAGCAATTCGAAAGGTGCGACAAGTGCAACGTATGCGCAAACAACGTGGATACGCCTTCTCACAAGCAGACGAGAGTCAAACGCGTGTACTACAAGCATATGACACTACAAAGCATCGTGGACGATATGGTGAGATGGCCAGTTCAAGGCCAGCGGGCAGGTAACCGACGGCGAAGGAGTAGATGGATTATGCGTTGGTATTTTGAGAATGCCTACGTGGTTACTGCGTAACGAATACAAAACATAGGGGGTTTTACTCAGGAGTTGGATTGCCATTTGTTTCAAAGCAGAGCAAATCACCGGGCGGTCGTTTCTGCTCATTCGCTTTTCTGTACTATCTATCTGTCGATGCCGAGAGCTGCGCGTCGTCGGCTCGATAGACTGAGAATACTTCAAATGACATGCATTTGATCATCTAGAAGAGGTGACTGCCCTTTCTTAGATCAAGCGAGAACGAGAACATGAAAGGGGTCTAGGCTCATGGATGTACGAAATGGGATCGACATGTTATATTATGCATTGTATAAGAGAGGTGTTGTTTATTATGATGGGGATTGCCGACACTTGTGTTTGCGGGAGTTTTTAATTATCAAACTTTTATATAGCGGCTTGCTTGCATTGGCGAACGAACGTATCTGTGACAAGTGTTTTATGTTGTTATGGTATGCCAATGTGTTGCTTTTCAGCCTACGATAGAGCCGACTCAACCTCTTTCTTGCCGTGACCTTGATCCTAGCCACATATTTTCGTTTTCTGCGGCAAACTCTTGGAACAGTCAAATGGCCGCGTTCACGCAAAGTTCATCACACCGACTTTGAGAACCAACTTCCAGGGGATGGAAACGCAAGTTCGAACTGTATTTTGCTACAAGGTATGGTATACACAAGGTACTATCAAATGTACTTCCAAACGAAGAACTTAGCGAACCTACATGTGCATGCCTGAGCTCCTGACACATCTAAAGTGGCTGCATCGAGCAGCGTATGACCCCGACATTCCCATTCATTCCATGAGCAATGATGCCATTAAAAAAGCCTTCTCCTCGGAGAATCAAATCCCCAATGTTCTTCTCTGACTTGGCAGACATTTAAATAATGGACCTGACACACATAACACATCCAGGAACATTTACCAAGTCCAATGAATATGTGACACAGGAGCTACTGCAAACCTTCAGTTATGTGACAGACGCATATGCAGTGCACATCACATAGGATAGGATCTGAGACACGGCTGCAAACGAGCTGTTACGTACCTGGCCTGACCTGACGCTGACCTTGATGCGTTGTCAAGATTTTTACCAGAGGGATGGTAGAATGATCGACTAGCTCGAGGCGTGAAGGCCAATGAGATTGAAGAAGTAGGGCTTGATTCGAGATGATGGACTGCAGAGCATGAAACGTGGGGCACGACGTCGGTGAGAAGATGCCGTGATAAGAGAATCGTCACCGATGCAGATAGATGCATTAAGCTGATCATGAAGAGAGGCGTCATGTTGTCAGCCATATCCAACGAAGTTGACAGTCCCCAGCCCAATAGCAGCAACAAACCTTTCATCACCAGATTCCGTGGCTACGCATCATGATTCGTTCCCCATGGCCCTCAGCCCAAAAGAGTTCCTCTTCGGCGAATGCCCCGGCCAGAGACATCGCGTGCTGGTTCACATGATGCACCTACTGCGCCCGTGCCCGTGCCATACATTAAAGGACTGTTCCATGTTACGCAGAACCTTGACAAATCCCATCATCGGAGCTGAAGCCGGCCGATTGCATTAGCATTAGCATTACTGGTGGTAAGTATGTACATCGGTATGTATTGGGCGTGGGGTGGGGAAGTGGAGGGAAGGGTATGAAAATCCGGGGATCAAAGCGTGGAGAAAAAACAAGATAATCCGGGGATGGCCTCGGTTTAATGGACCGTGTCCGTCTGCAGTGGGCTAATCTAGTTACAGACAAAGTCGGCGTCAAAGATTGACAAAGTATGGATTGATGATGTCTCATTAGATTTTCTTTATGATTCTAGATATATGTGTATGTGTGTATATGCCATAAAAGAACAAACTCCCGCCAATATCTCCCATTCCTAAGGATAGATAGATATAAATAATGATATAGTTTTTATACATGCTTCATATGAAGATACTTTATGCATCCCTCGTTAGCCTGAACAGAAAATACTTACAACCAAGAGAAAGCCTGCCAAAAGAGAAAAGGGTCAAATTATACATCTGTCCAGGTAGCCGCTCGCCGAAATACCATTGTTCATGCTAATGCTAATAATGTCATCGCCATGCCGTGTGATGTCGTGTCATGCCTTGTCTTGCCAGGGCGCGAATCCAACCTCCTGGCAGGACAAGTCCATGTAAGAAAAGGAACAATGAGCAACACTAACCCTGACAGCCATTGATTCTCGTCTAACCTGTCGCAGAAAGCTGGGTGTTAACCCTGCCTGGCTTCAAGTTGGGGGCTGAGAAACCATCTGGCTGCAGAGGATGGTAGCCAAAAAGGATTGAAGAGACAAGGAGCCTGTCAGGCTTGTAAAACACCTAACAGTCCCAAAATGAAAGCAACAAACAAAATTTGAAATAAAACAATATGATAAACTCCATCCGGTCTGAGATCAATCAAATGATATTGATATGCGAGAGGTGAAAACTTTTGAGCGCCAAGAAGACGGCCAGTAGGCTACGTCCCCAAAGATGCAATATGAGTGAGTTAAGAAACAATAAAACAAAACTCTGACAACAGGAGTACAAGCCCACAAGCACCGCGTGCTGTACTTCCTTCGGTGCCAAGTGGGTATGGGAACCGGAAACTTGTTTTCTGGGCGTCGTTTGTCGGCCTTGTCAGGACAAGCAAGCCCCCTGTGGCAGGCGTAAGGGGCATTGGTTAATCCCTGCGAGCGTAACCTGCAATGCAAACCCCGCAAAGCTATGCATAGAATTTGTGATCGTGTGGGTAGGCCAATCTTGGCCATGCAGCGGGGTTTGTGACCGAGGCCCCGGTTGTGAGACACCACTGTACGGGACAGTACATGCACCCGCCCTTTAGGTTCGCTTGTACTACCAGCCTATCCAATCTGCCCTCGGGTCTCGCAATGAACTGGTGTTCGTGCAGACCAGTCTTGTAGGGCAGCTGTCGCTTGCGGCTGGAGCTGAATACACCCACATCATCTGCCGACCATGGGTGTCACAAGCTCAATGCTTCTGGGTCGAGAGTAGGTGCTGGGATGGCGAGAAGGGAGTGGCCGATCCATGCCACCTGAAGTCGCTTCGTAGCCGCCGCCGTAGTTGCCTCCGTCATATGTTGATGACAGGTACGGAGCAGAAGGCCGGCTGTACGAGTTGTACGGGCTAGTCGCAGCGCTACGGCTAAAGGGCCATAAGTTGCTAGAGCTGCCTGTGGGCGACGGAGGGCTCGGAGGCCGGACATTGAGGGAACGGAGGGCCGAAATGGCCGAAGTATGTTGGTAAGTCGGCGCTCCGGTTCCCGGAGTCGCTGGTGGAGAACTCAAAATCATGGAGTTAGGCCGCGAAGGAGATGCTCGCGGGATGATGTCTCTGGGCTCCGGGTTTCCCGCAGAATAAAATGGATAGTTTGAAGACGCGTAATGGCGGACCGAAGAGGCCGGCTGTGGCGATGCTGTCTGGTCAACTCTGCGGCAGCTGCAATATATTATTAGCATCATCCTAGGACACTGTGAATTCAAGTAGGGACATCAGGATCCACCACTAAGGGAATTGACACTTACTTGTCGGAACAGTAGAGAAACATGTCATCGTGAGGGATAAATTGCTTTTCGCACGTCATGCTACCGAATTGCGTCAGTAAAAAATGCTTGCCCCATCCACTGGATTTCTAAGAAGCCATGGCTGACAAGACAGCTTTGTCTTTGGCTGCATGGTTTGGCTGCATGGTTCCTGAACATGACGGGCTGCCAGGGTTGGAAGCAAGGAAGCCTCATGATAGCCATGGGAAAGGTTTGGAAGCAAGATGGGATGACGTGAGACCTACCAAAACTGCGGGAAACTCTCCCTCTCATCTTCCCAGGACTCTGTCCATTCCCGCTCACGTTCACGCTGACTGCGACCGAGTTTTTGTGGTGTGTGTCTTCGAGTCATGACGGGTCGTTTGTACTTCGCAGGGTCGGTCGCAGTAACGGCTTTTCGCACGTCGGTCGAAGAGGAATTGGGCAGGCCATGACCTGACTTCCTCCGACTGTGATGCATTGTGTATGATTTAACGAAAGTAAGTTAAAGGGAGGAGGGGGAGGATTGATAAAAATAAAAAATTAAAAAAAGGTAGACCTCAAAGGATCTGAGGGAAGGGGGGCCAGGTGATATGATATGAGCACCAGCACCGGGCAGTTATAGACCGCGTATGTAAGTCCTGAAGTACCACTGTAAATCAGTGGAGAGTGCAGATATTTAGAGCAGTTGGGGCTGCTGTGGTCGGATTGAGAGCCGCCCTTTCAGTATGGTTCGACTGCGGGGGGCTTATCAGGGGACACTAGGCTCCAAATATTCCCTTAACCTTACTCCTTAATGCGATTAACAAGGGGGTAAGAAAGAAGAAAGGTTGCAAATTTTTTTCTTGAGCTTGACCGAGTCTGGAGAAATTCGAGAATTGTGTGATAGCAGGGTATAATAGAGTGGCAAATTGTGGTCAAAAGCGCACATGGGCATGTGCGAGGACGACAGGCTAGAAATTCCCCGAGTAGTGTTACAGATGGAGATGAACAAATCTTCGACGAAACTGTGACCGCCCAACCGTAATACCTAACTTAGCCAGCGAAGTTGGGCAATGCTAAGTTGATTAAAATATCCGGTGTAGGTGGATGAGTAATGAATAGGATTGATGTAGTTTTCTTTAGACTCAAGATCGAGTTGAGGAAGCCCAGGCAATTTTATTTTCAGATCTCGATGAGATGAAAAATTCCTTCCAGTAAAAACCCACTGATGAGAGGCAGGTTTGATGATGCGTTACCGCTCAGGGACCGGAACGGTGGCCAGAGATCCGCAGCGTGGAGACGATGCCGTGCTATATCTTATTCGGCCCCGGAAGAAGGCGGTATGAATAAATCGAATGTCGACTCGCGAAGCCCAACGACAGAAACCAGGCGTGTAAGTGTAGTGCCGTGTAAGTCAATATTACCCGAGCGGGTAGCCAGCTGGCAAACCAAATAGAGCCGCTTTGTTAGCGTTTATGTAGCTAGGTGGTCCGTTGGAGAGCTGAAAATAGACAAGGTCGAAGTGTAAGAGCGATGGTGTGTATTGAATGAGGCTTGAGGCGTTTGTTGTGTTGTCTAGTAAGTTTGAAAACACTAATTAAACCGACGTCGATAACTCTGGAGAGGGCGAAGTCGGGGCACGCGAAGGCTTAAGTACAGAGTTGGAAGCACCTGATGACTCGGGCCTTGGTTGTCGTGATTGAATGTGTGAGTGAGCGAGGATCCGAAAGCGGAGATGCAGCGCCCGCAATAAGTCAGCCAATAACTCGTCGCAATCGACGCTGCGAGCTGCGACTATCGGATTGCGCGACAGGTACGATACGGCACAGACAGAGGATCCTCTCAGGGTACCCCGTTCGTTTTGACAAGGACAAGGACTGACCGACACTGAGAAACGACTGTTCCCAACAAGCGAAAAAGCTGCAATTATGGGTTCTGGTGAAGCCGGAATCTCAAGCCCTTGTATTCCTGACGGTGGAATCGAGGGCTTCTGGGTGATTCGCTGATATGGAGACGTATGCGTAAGTCGCGAGGCAGAGCCAAAGCGTGAGTGCCCAGTGAAGGTGTCGGTTGATGTGCAGTCTGTCTCAGGCTGACTGATACGATATCCGCAGACGTTGTCACACTCTCAGCAGGCGTGATAGTTATGACCGCAAACAACGAGTAAGAACGTAGAAGAGAATGGAGGCTCAGTACTGTATATAGATAGATAGATTGATGCTGACCAGCCCATTCACGGGCAGTAATGGTAAGATTTATAGGATGGGCAGGTAGGTGCCAGTGGAACGCTCAGATTCAACAATGGAAGTGTGTTGGGGTTACCATGGACCAGCTAGCTTGAACATGTCAGGTCTGGGGAAGGGTGCTCTCTTGTATCTGGTCCTGGTCCCTTTGCTTACCTAGTTAGATAAACATCCAGCACCAGCTGCGGGAACTCTGTCCATCTGATTCGGGAACGGCATTAGGGTTGCATTATCAGGTGTGAACCAGGGACATATCGATGTGCACTGGCAATGATAGACCGACAGAATACATGACCATCGTTCGTAGCGTACCTACCTAGTGCAAGCACGGCACATGATAGCGTTGTCAGTGGGAAAATCGACCAGGCATATCTCGTCATCGCCCTCGGAAAGCCATGCCGCAGCTCTAGGTCCTAAATAAAGAAGGCCCTGGAAGCCAGCTGTGCCGTAAAGTCATGCTGCTGAGAGCTGCAGAGCTACAGAGCAGCGGACAGCTTATACAGGTCATGCATGTTCCCCTCTCCTCGTCCCAATCGACGCTAGGTTGCATCACGGACGGGCGAATGCCAGGCACGCTTCCACACAAGTACTGCACTTGTTTGAGAGCGAGTGACGCCGGCCGGGGGTGGGTACTGAGCAGCATGTCTCGTTAGGAGGGGGCGTCTGTGTATCTTGGCATCGCTCCAAAGGGTCTGCCTGTCTCTTTTTCAAGGGTTCAAGGGTTCGAGAAAAAAGAGTGGGGTTTGCTTGAAGGAAGTTGAGGATAGATTGAGAGAAGACTACAGTCCACCTTGGAAGCCATCATGATTTGGCTGTCATGATGGTGGGCAGGTGACGATGGGACGCGATGCTATGGCACAATTTACAATTGGTAGCTAAGGTACCTACCTCCTAAGGTACGCCTGCCCTAACGAGGTTGAGGAAACCAGCTCAGAGGGGCGTGTATCTGCGATAGAAGGGAGGCTCGATTGGTCCCACTTGCCTACCTTTGAAATGGAAGCCTGCTGGGACACGGCAGCTTCCACCTATGGATCGTTATCCCCCACCCACTGCGGGCAGCTTCAGGCACAGGGCAGCCTACAAAGCGCACGATAGGCCACTAATCTCACTGGAATAATCACCTAGTTCCTCTCCAAGCAGCCAAGGTACCTACCTACCTTAGATACCTAGGCAGAGCAGCACAGGTCTCATCCACATCCAACCTACCAAGCACGTTTCCTCATCTCGATATATGTGTTGTTAGACTGTGTTTCAACACTACATCATTACTCAAGAAAAGTTAATACCTACTTGTTCCTGACGTTACTGTACCGCTAAATCCAATTTATGCACACCACATATTTCTTTGTTCTCTAATTGATTCTCCCGAAAGCTTCGCGGCCCGGCACATCTTGTATGTGCGGGAAGAAGGCCGCTAAGCCAAGAACTGCCCTGATGATGTGCATCTCTGCTTCGCACCGCACCCAATGAGTGATACACGCGTGGGAAAAGTCCCCGAGAAGAAGCAAAGAGTCCGACCAAGACCAAGACCGCCTATCAAGCCAGCCATGTGGTGCTTTGCTTTCGTGAGGTGGGGGAATTTGACAGCCATCAAGTAGAATGACAGGATAAATGTCCTCACATGCTGAACACATAACCGATTACGTAGTTCATTCATTCAGTCTTCCATGATGAACCTTTTGAGCCCATGTGGCCGAACCTTGAACCTTCAAGGTGTCTATTCTCTCCTGCTTGAAAGACAATTAGCACCATGACTAGATTCACACTACCTAACTAATAAGTCCACCGCTCCAAGCTTCCATCATGGAACTCCACTATCAAAACACTGACAACTCACTACTCGGCTCTTCAGGAGTGCCTTTCATAAAGTTTACAGAACATGTCGGTTTTCTCGATTCCTTCCATTATGCATTACATCATTACACATTCAAAGAGGCGCATAAACTCATCGAAACCACTATTGTACGTACTCTGTTGTATTCCCAAACATGTCTCTGCAACGACCGAGCCGGAAGCTGGAGCCCCGCTCGTGATGGATAGACATTGACGGGAAGTTGTAATCTTCGTCGACTCCTCTCTTGCGCAAGGGTCTTGACTCTTGTCAATGCCTCCGCCTCTCGATCAACCGCTATCGGCTGATCGCGGGTCTTCAATAGTGCTGCCCTAACCCGCTCCTTCTATGACTTGTTCACCAGCTGGGTAAAGTGCCTTATCATATTGAGCTGGTTCCCCGGCTTGGAGGGATTAGTCTGCGGGGTCTGGTCTATCAACACCGCAACTAACGACTCTATCTGGGGGTCGAGATATTCAGCTGAGTCAGTTTGTGGGCCTGTATCAAGTTAAATTTAATAATTGATACAAGTCTTTGCCAGTTTTACTCCTTTGTTCTCGGCCAACTGGTTCTATCGCCTCTTCCCAGTAGATGCAATGGAAGAGTTTCGAAGCCGAATATGCACCTCGTTACACTGCATCTTGACCGCTGCCATAACGGCAATCAGAGAAATGCCCAAGTTTCAGAGGCGAGCGTGGGATGTGGGGGACTTGAATGCCAACATGTCCGGGGCTCCATTGACCTCACATCGTGTGTTTCGTCTTGACCTAGGAACAGTTTCCGTTGGCCGGCTCCTCTTGACAATTTCCGCTACTCTGGGGCTTGCGACTGCAATGGCATGATAAGGAGGATTCGAATGCAACTGTCCTTTCAAATTGAGGCCCGTCAATGCAAATCGTTATGTGATGTGTGTGGAACGCGATTGCAATGCATAAGAATCTGGCTCCAACATGAATATTTACTTGACTATCGCGGACAAATTGCAATCGCAACGCAACGCAACTGCGACCGATAACGACGAATGCTTCGTTTCTGGGACCCTTGATGGCCCGTCAGGGTCGTATTTTCTGCCCATAAGGGTTGAGTAAACCACAAAGATCCAATCAACTCCATTCGGGGCTTCTCGCCTGTCCGGTATCCGTACCTAGGTACTAGTCAAGGTATCTCTCGGTTGGCTTTTTCGCGTATGGAGTACTATGAATGCTTTTCATGTAAGGACTCGTTGGCCTTTCACCTTGAAGGTCAAGAAACTCCACTTGAGGCTCGTCAAAGGCCCACGACCCTTCAGTTTGCGGAGTCACCTTAGTCGCCCCTTTGGTATGTTTATCTAGTGCCAATGGATAGACCACGAACCAGGAAATTTGAAGAATTTTCTTTCTTCTTTCGCATTGTTTCGAAATAAGCTGATGCGGCTCCGTGGCAGGCTCCTTGTCACCTAACCCATCCATAGCTTTTTTCACAAGACCCATGATCCCGGCCGGCCACGGCTTGATGGCATCATTTGAGCCCACGGGCCAGTCGTTCTCGCACGCTGGCTCATTTTTTGCTTCACTAAGAGTAAGACCGGATAACCTCGGCGCAAGCAAAATTCTTCCACCAAAATTCTTGACCAGAATGGACCAGTCTTTTGCACTACGCTTCCATAGCTGAGGGCACGAAGCTAACGGAGATCGGTTCCATTTGAGTTAGAAGCGCAGCAACGAACCCTGAGCTGACAGAGACTGGGGTGATGAAAGGATGAAGGGGCTGGATTTTGGCGGTGGTCATGGCTTCTTTTATCAGGTAAGTATTCAATGGCGCTAGCTGTTCTGGATCTCACTGGTCTGCACTTGGTAGAAGCTGATATCATTTGTATATCAATAATTGAAGCGCTCTATCCGCCAGGATTCTCTGGGAAAATACCAGCACCTATAGCCGATATTCAGACAATTCTCCCTCATCCATCGCCCTACTGATAGCGACTTGGGAGTACCCGGCAGATGCCGCTTATATCGTCATATCAATGACATTCAATACGTAGTATTTCTCGCCTGGTGACGTTGTTCGAGGCTGTACTGTACTGTATGCGGCCAGGCCATTGCTTCTTTTCTTATTTTAGCCCAACCAAACGGGTATATTCGAACCTTGATGAATCCTTCTCGATTCAACAGTCCATCATTTTTCGTTGTATTTGATCCCTTCTGTGATGCACGTCGCCCATCTCAGCTCCCTTTCCCCGCCAAATGCGACCTTTTGCATTACCTGAGAAACTCTGGCCTCACGTAGGATCATTTTTGAACATTTAGGCCCCCCATATCGGAAGGTAGTGTGTGTTGTGTGTTGCACTCGTTTACCATCTGAAGCGATGGATGGGCATATGTTTGTGTATTCTTAATAGTCACGAGAGGATTTATATCATTTTCTCGTCGAGCAGGAGTCATCTCAAATCACCGAGACCTCTCTGACTGAGCAAGACTTCTTTGTATAGGTGTAAGTGAATGTCTTATCGCTTAACGATTCATGGCTGGATTACTATCTGTTTCACCAATAGGTAAATACCTTAGGTACTCACTTCACGGGCTGTCCTTTATCCAACCACCCCCATCCCTCTCTCAATTTACTAGCTGCTACTGCTGTCTGTATGTATGTATGTATGTACGCTGACCCCCTCCGGGTAAACGTCCTCGTGAGTGCTTATCTCTCATTTCTGTCCCTTCTGTCCGTCTCGACAACATAGCTAAATAAGGGAAGGGATGGGGGCGAAATGCAAATGTTAATCTTCCACGTATGTGCCTAATAGCTAAGTAAGTATCTTCCCATCTGCACCACCCACCAACTACCCCACGCTGGCGATCAAGGGATCAAAAGATGGGCACGCGCCACGGGAACCTGGAGGACTAGCCAATAGATAAGACCTTGAACATAATTCGACAGCTCGAGCCTAGATCTTCAATGTTGATCAGCAACTCGGTCTATCGTCATTTCGGTGCACGACTCAAGTTCGAACCGCGGTTTCCTTGGCCCTTGTAGATGAGATTCGGCACTTGACCAGATCTATGAAACGGAATGGCATCATCAGTCTTTATTGTTACCACAGACCTAGGGTACGTGTTGTCTCATCACGTCACAGCATACCCTGCACCCAACCACTTCAGCCTCAAAGCAGTACGTACGCCTGGTACACAGTTCATTACCATGCAGTAAGTATCCCAAGGTCATGGATCTGCCAAGATTACCATCAAGAGAAGGGCCAAGACGATGGTGTCATTTTAGGCGTTAGAATGTCCTAGTATTGCACAACGTAAATTAGGCCGAGCTGTGAATCGTGTCAGTTTTTGACATTATGGTGCATTATGGTGCATGAGATGAGTACATAGTATTCGACATCGGATTGTGAGAATCAAGTGTGAGTGGGACTTGTCTTGTCTGAGTAATTCCAGCCTCCTGCTGTAGTTATGGGGTGACTCTTGCGGCTTCGCTTGGGATTCGTGTTGGGAAAGGAAGTTTATTACTCAACATTTGAATCGCCATTCCTTTCGTAAGACTGAGAAGCCAAGAAAGGTACCGCAGTTACTAATACTGAGACGAGTATCGTAAGGCCATCTCTTTCATGATACGATCTTTGTCAGTCAGTAATATATGGTTTTTACCTCGTTATTATTCACTTAGAGCAACTATGGTCTCACAACACCTCTCCCTAATAGCCACATCAAGGTTTCTATAGGGTTCTCCCTGTTGCCGAGAGAGTAAATCAATACATTCCTGTTCTAAGTAGAGTGGCCGTAACGATATTAGATGAGACATATTAGTAGTTACATACATAGTTGGTAGCTAAAAGTTTAGTTATCAAGCAAGGCACTTAGACACAGAGCCTCTGACTAGTTCTCAAAGAACGCTATTCAGGCTCATTGGCAACTCGTAGTGCCAATTTTACTACTACAGCTCGGTGGTTTATCATCGCACTATCTATTATGGTGAGACAAGATTGGCTGAGATCAAAAATGGCATTGTTGGTGATGACTACTAACGAAGCGGTGAACGAGGACTAACCTGCCGATCCAAGTTTTTAATTATACGCAACTAGATCTCATCTCATGTGAGTACAGAATGACTCAATTATCCGCCCATCGTCCTCAGTCTTTTCCCGCTCCGCTGAACGCCTGTCATCGCCGTTGGGCTGCCATCCAGATTCCAAAGGCCATGCGTGTCAGCTGTCTTGGATGATCGAGCCCAAACACTGAACCGTCACTTATCACCGAAGGCGCGGAATCCTTGGATGGATGCATCCTAATGTGATTAGATCACTCATAATGCAACTGTTGAGCTGGCTCGAAGTATGGCATAATAATAAAAAGAATATGACTTGATGGGACATTGCACCGACATTGATCGATATCTCATCATTTGAAACTAATGTTTGGTGAAGCCGCATAGCTATCTCAGTCGCCTTTGAAAGATCCTCACCACACTAATTCCAAGCAATCGAAGTCACCTGCACGAATTATAGAATCACTATTCTGTGTATTGAGCAAGTCTCACTCACTATCCCACGAAAATTCGATGAGCTGCGCAACCTCCAAGTCCAATATTTAGTATCAAAGCACCGTTAAGAGCATGTGGAGGAAACTCAACATTGTTAAGAGGGGTTAATCAGATGGATGTTAAAGTCTGATTCCCAAGAGTTTTATTCGCGCAAAGCCTCGGCCGTAAAATAAAGACAGTGCACATGCTCGTGGCACAAAGACATTATGATAATATGACTCAAGAGGGAGTGAATAGGAGCCTTTAATACAGAAGTTGGTATACCCTCAAAAATCTCGCTTGCTTAGTTATGTCGTTCCCATCCCAACTCCTAACCCCATCTTTCATAGTCCACCGTTAGGAGAGAAAGTCACACACGGCAGGCCTGTTGTCGCAGGCCAAAGGAGAGAAAATGCTTTCTTCTTTTTTCTTTTTTTAGTTTGAACATGTCAGTTATGGATGGTAATATGTCTCATGGACCGGTTGTCCAGGGACATATGAAGTGCGTCGCTCTGCCGCAAGTTCTTGCGGTGTGCCAGGCGGGAAATACTCTGGTCCGTTCTTCGGCGAGTTAGAAACCGTTGTACCCTCGTAGTAGGGAGGGCTTCCGGGGGAGTGGCTTTGGTCCGGGATTTGCATCATGCTCACCTGGGGAACCCATAGATTTCCATGTGCATCATATTTGGGCTCGACCGCTGTAGCTGATTCTGTGTGTGGTGTGTCTTCGGGATGTCCAGATGGTAGTTCCACTGGTGGCCCTGAATATGATTGAGCAGTATGAGGTCCTGTGTAAACAACTGGGCTTGAAGGATTGAAGTTCGACGATTGTGGGCTCCAGGGGCCAGGCGAGGCTTGGTTTGAGGTGAAAGATGGATGTGCAGGGTGGTGATATTCGTAAGCTTGAGTCATTGGTTGTTGAGATCCAACTCGCTCACGCGAACGTCGACGTCTTCGAATGAGGCAGAAGCAAGCCACGAGCACACCGATGAGGGCAACGCCTCCACCAACTGCGATACCAATAATGGCACCAGTCGATAACGTAGCCCCAGATTCATGATGGCCTGTCTCAGTAGGGCCCGATACATCTCGAGTTGCAGTCCTTGTTCCAGCCGATGCCGTCCGGGTCATGAGGACCTTGAGGTCGGGGGCGTCGAAGCCATCAGCTGGTGCAGTCTTGGTCGCGCCGCCATTGGAATTTCCTCCAACAACTGAGATCACATCAGTCGGGACAGCATACTTAGTCAGATCGGGGTCATAGAGCATCCAGGGCGCCTTATTCTTGTTCTGTCTTCCCAAGGACATGTCGTGGAGGCCCCATTGGTCCGGAACATCGCAGTCGTTTGTTAGGGGAAAGAAACCACCGTGAACCAACATTTGAGCTTCGTTTACCACGTTGCAGGTCATGCTATGATGGGGGTAATCTCCAGTTCCATTACCTTCAGGATACATCTTGATCCATGTGAAGGTAGGCAGTGTCAGGATATAGATGTCGTCGAATCCGGAGCTTCCCTCCTCCTCACCAGCTCCTCCATAGAGGTAACTAAACACTATGTTAGAATAGGCGCCCGCAATCAGATCATGAAACTCACATGTTGTAGGAAGACTGATCCTCTGTCCACGTAGCGCCCGCGCAAAATCGTCGACGTGATTCCGGAACATCGCCCGTTGCATTTTGGAAATAACTTTTACCACTCAGAACATCATACAAGATAATCTGATCCATCGGCTGACCTTCAAAACCACCATCATCTGTGGCCCGGATTCCGCCGAAGTAAACGAGCATTCCGCCATCTCCTGCAGGAATATGGACCATCACACCCTCCGCACGGCCAATGTCGTCAGGCCCAGTGTCGTTAGACCAGGTGTTGGAATCCATCTCGTATCGCAATAGATATGACGTTGGTACTTTGGGAGCATCGCCCCAGTCGGCGTCGGTCGCATTGCTCATCCATCCACCATAGTAGTAAGCCTCTCCACGATCAGGAATGGAGACGCCAGCTCCATAACTAAGTCCGACGATGTTGTCGGTTCTGGAGACTCCCATGTTGTCCCACTCATCATTGATAATGTCGTAAGCATAGAGGTCGAAGTCCCATGGAGTCACGCCATTGAATTCGCCGCCAAAGAGATATATCCTTTTGTTGATGGTATCCGGCCAGAAGATTCCACCACTCACATCGGGGATTGTCGAGTTCTTGCTCAGGTTCGCATACGGCTGAGGCATACCTGAACTCGCGGCTGAGCTGAGATCATGGTAGATGAAGTAAGGGTCTAAGAGATGCTTTTGTCAATATGCGTCCGTTGAAGATGTCTTTGCTGCATCTCGTCACTTGATCGTGGCTGACTGAGGAGGGATCGCGTACTGGAGAAATTCTGTGGTGTTCCTGAACTACCATCATATGTAACCAATCCTCCGCCAATATATAACTTGTTGTCGACTACGGCACTCTGATGACCCCATCTTCGACAGAAGTTGTCTATAGGATCTCGTTGCTGTACTGTGAGACTGACGCAAAAAAACAGTAAGGAGAGAATCACCAAGCCCTGACGAAGTTGGCGAGCTGGAGAGAATGAGATTGAGATTGAGATCCACATCATGGCTGCCCCCTTGATGTTGATACTACATTCATACTCTCTCTCTCTTTCTCTCTCGGCCTGTTGGTTGATCACGAACCGCGAGGAACGAACGAGGTATTGAGACCTAGGCAAGTGTCGTTAAAGAGGAATAGTCGCGTATGAGATTAAGAGGAGGGGAAAGTCGGCGGTTCCCAGCAGTCAGTCAGTCAGTACTGTACTAAGCTTAGGCCTTCGCCCGTCTCGTTTCGCCTGTCCCGAGTAGTAAGGCAGACAACACATGCTGATCATGAGCAAGGGGCCAGGATGGGTCAGCGGGGGCCAGAAATACACTGACCGGTCAACCTCTCATGTTTTTCTTTCTACCTCCAAATAAGCGTAACGGCAGATGAGAGTGGCTGAGACGACATCCGGGGCTGACCTTGTTGCAAGGTCTAGACTCCCCAGGTCGACGCCACAAACGCATCCACAGCGTCAAGGCCAGCCCAAGTAGCGGGTATCCTTGCTGGGCGAAGGTTTACAGGCCCAAGATTCAAGTTCTGCTGGCCAGCTTTGGTGAGACGACGCGGTGCTGGTGGTACCGGCGTGCGTTGCTAGACCAGCCACCGCTCACCGTGATTCGTACAAACCAAGGAGCTGGACGCAGCTAGAGAAGCCAAAAGCGAAAGGAATCACCAATCGTGTACTACGGGCTTGCATTTCAGCTCAGACTCAGTCAGACTCAGTCAGACTCGGACGGTACGGCTACGGGTAAAGCAGTCAGGGAGGGATCCTAGGGCTGAACAGGGTGCCACCCATTGTCCCAACGTTAGAGCTCAGTTGGTTTCGAATCAACTCAGCTCAGATTAAGGGTGGCCCGATAATCTGGGATGACAAGGTGAGGTGACTGGCCTTCAAGATAAGTCTTGTTTGTTTCTGCGGGGCCATTCTGAGCTGACAATGTGTATGTATGTGTGTACTTAGATACTGTAGTAGGCATGTTAATAAAAAGACCGTCAGCTCGGTACTTCAGTCAGTTTACACGGCATCCATGGTTCCAATAAAATCCCCTACTGGACCCTAAAGGACTGGACTGTGCACCTCGTCTCACACACCAAGTAAGTGACCGGGAACTGTCGACGAGGCACAAACTGTCTACGACTGGTGGTTCCGGTCTGGCGCTGCACGGATTTTGCCATCCACCCGATCGATAGCGTGCGCCAGCTTTGTCAAGTGTGGCATAGCTGGCATGGGGAAGGGCAGGGCAAAGAAAGAAAAGAAGAGAATTCAATTCATCCCTTTCTTTCTAATAATTCCTCATCTTAAATTACCAGAAGTTTTAAATTAACTGACCGCATAACGACACGTCTTAGCTTCTTAAGGGTCTAAATTTTAATGTAATTAAGCTATATCGCAATGCTACATCACTACGGTGTGTAATGCGGAATCTCGCCTTCTTCCCTTACCACGCCAGCCAGGTCCAGATCTGTGGGAACTGCATCATTATGTCTCTTTAAGCCTCTCATCCACAACTGAAACTGAAGGGTTAATTACATTCATTGCAGCCTGAAAAGCCTCGGGTAACATCCGCTGTAATTGGTGCTTCTTATCTTCAATCATTGCCTGGCCAGTTAGCACCTCGACAGTATTCGCCGATGTCCAGTATTGCTGACTGAGCAAATGGGCATTACCCAAGTGAGCAAAGAGACCGATGTAGGTTCGATAAGCGTCCAAAGCCGCCTCCTCCTCCTCTTCGGACATGCCACGTAGACAAGCTGCGACAAGAGTTCGAACCAATGCGTCGTCGGAAACTAAATGGTTCTCTTCATTGGTGCCATGAAGTAATAGCTGCAGAAGCTCCTGGCGGTCATTCAGATAAAGACCGCTTGGCTGAGAACCACTGTCGAGACTGCGCCGGTACGTTTCTAGACCCTGGAGCATGTCTATTGACCCTTGATGATTGTCGGTCCAGTAACCGACTTTATGCCCCATAAGGTAATATCTATGGGTAACTGTGGGATTCAAGATTTCAGCCGACAGCTTCAATCCGAGTCCGCATAACGGCCCTCCTACGTGGTCTCCTCTGGCTGATAGTCTTTGAACAAGATTGCCAAGGAATACCAGAACGTCGTGTTTGTTCTGTAGACTGTCTTGTTTCAAGATATTCTCGCAAGCATTGCGCAGATCTGAAGATAAATTCTTCGCTAATGACCCATGCTCAGGGTTTTGTGGTTGGTGAAATGAGAAGCTGTTCTGTTCCAATGATAAACATTGTGAAACTAGCCTACGAATGCTAGTGATCGAGTCTTGGTTTTCCAGTGCTGCTGATAGTTGAATTGAATGCGAGGGAGAAACTGTGGAATGTTGCTCAGACCATGACACTTTTGTTCGCGATTGAAGCCAGCGCAAGAGCATGGAATCATCCTCCACGACGTGTTTTGCAATGCCATTATTTGAACTTATGAGGCGGAGTTTGTTGGACTGTGTCTCGGCAGTCGAAATACGGGAGGATCCTTGCCGGTTCTCTGAGGAGCTGATCAGTGGAGCTGGTGATGGGGCCCGGAGAGCCGCGGAGAAAATGTCGTGACTACCGAGTCGCCAGACGTTTGATGGGTTCGAGTATATTTCAAAAGTCTTCACCCTCGACCAGTCGAGCGTTTTCTCGATTCGATAAAGCTTCCTTTGAAGGTCTTCTCGTTTGCCATCATGGGACCACTTCTTGAGTGCCAGCTCCTCATCCTCTTCCGAAGCCGGTCGCACGTGCTTGCTAAACATGTCGTCCAGGTCAAGCACGAGGTCGCTGATCCGAAAGTATTCGTCCACTTCAGGTGGCTTCGGAGCTTCTGGCCATCTGTTGAGAATATAGTATGTATCTCCCCATTTTGTTTCCTTCCTCAAGAACATTTTGCTCTTGCCCTTGGTAGCGTTGAGCGCATTGGAAGCTGTTCGACGCTGCATTTTGGCAAGGGAGTACGGGAGGGCAAGATACGTTGGACGCGTTGCAGAGAGAAGTCGGATTTTATGGCGGCAAGAATTGATGACAAGCACTGAGACGCAATCTAGAAGAGTCGGACTGAGAGTTGCTTGTTCAAAAAAGAACCTACTAAGCAAGGGAACGAAAGGGAGGTGTTTTGTGTTCTCGGTGTCTTGCGACGTAATTAGGTCTCCCCCGCAAAGTGAGAAGGACCCCTGTTGTTAACGGCCTTGATTTTTCTGTTTTGGTGCAAGGTTGATCATCTTTTCAGGCAGGTGCTCGCCCTAGTCCTGTTCCTAAAAAGCGGGAGCGATGAAGTGGGCCACCCCCGCAATCCAAATACAGTGAAGACTGAACTGATAGATACCTAATTAACTTAGTCCGTATGTTCTGCCGAGTTATGGTGTCTGTTAAACCGAGTAGTTATGCAATGTGCTTGTGAGAAGATCGACAAGGGCGCAATCGAAGTCAATGAAGAGAGATATTCGTCCCAGTAACCGGAGAAAAGAAACAACTGACTAGGTATTCAGAGTCAAGATTCGAATCTTGCTCAAAAATTAAGAGTCTGAGTCTTTTGACATGTGCCAATAACCATGCTCTTTTCTGAGATGGATCACCATAGGAAATGCGATGATTATGAAATAAAACGAGAGGAGGACAAATAGAAAAAAGGAATGTTTCTTTTCAAAACATATTCCATCCAACTTTATGATCTAATTCAAAATCCAGTTATCACGAGCCTAAATCACCAACAATCCTTAGGCAAGACGTTCTCATAGAATGCTTGTGCAATGAGACCGCTTGTTCAGCGAGATCATAAGGTTGACGAAGCAGCTGTATCGTAAGAACTGTGAAACACTAATTGCAGTTAAGGGAACATAACATTAAGGTGCTCAGTTGTTTAAAAACCTTAGGTACCTAGGTAGTTAGTATTTTTTAGGATAATACGTCCTAAAGGTACTGCTGGCTTCTGTTTTTTTTTTTTTTTTAGGTTGCTCACGATCGGCTTATGTAAGGCTTGGGCGTTGTCTTTATGTTCAATGAGGTCTCATCTCACAGAAAGAAAGAAAGAAAAAAAATCCAGCCTATTCTTTATACCTTCGATATATGGCCTAACCGGTAAACAACCTTATTTACCACCCGCTACCTACTTATTTAAGAAGCCTATCGACCTCTTCTCGTTGATTCCGCCATACTCATACACTAAAGCTGCCTTGAATCACGCCATTCCTATTGAAGACTAGCACTTTTTGCCAACTTCATACCTGCAAAGCCGCCAAAACATCCTCCATAAACATCATCATTTAACTACGACACACATCAACGATGGATTCCCCTGCCGAAAAGAAAGACGAAGTACAAAAAGCCAATGCCGACCATGCATTTAGGGCTCAAGATCGCATGGCTCGTTTCAAGGCGCTCCAAGAGCGAGCGAAGACTTCGGCAGAAACAAATTTGAAAGAGGCGACACTTGAATCGCAAAGATTAGCCACGGACCCCAGCCAACTCACTGCCATACATCGAAAACACGCTATAGCATCTCACAAACTACTCAAGGCGGATGTGGAAGAAGCTGGCGGAGATTTCGAGCGAAAGCGCGCCTGGGACTGGACCGTTGATGAGAGCGAGAAGTGGGACAAACGTCTCAAGAAGAAGGCAGCCCGCCGCGATAACAACGCCTTTGCCGACCATACACAAGAAGCGAACAAGATATACAAGCGACAGCTGAAGAACATTGATATGAACATGGATCAATACGAGAAAGACAAGAAGGCTCTCATCGAGAAGGCAGCAGCATCGGGTGGGCTAGACATTGTCGAGACAGAGGATGGAGAACTTATCGCGGTGGACAAGGATGGGTCCTTCTATTCTACCGCTGATTCTACAACCTTTGCCCAAAACAAACCAGACAAGGCAGCCGTCGACCGTTTGGTGGCAGACCTGCAGAGAGCAGAGGAACAACGACTGAAGAAGAGAAAGGAAAGGATGGCACAGAACGGAGACGAGGGCGATGTGACGTACATCAACGAGAAGAACAAGCAGTTCAACCAGAAACTATCACGGTTCTATAACAAATACACCGCGGAGATCAGAGACAGCTTTGAACGAGGAACAATGATTTGAAGGGAAGATATCACATTACGTTTTGGGTCCATTCGGGTATTATACAGTCTAGCGTTTTTGCTTTTAATACAATATCATCAGAACCTCCTACAGCATACTTTTTCTCCAAGCCTTGCTTGCGAGCTCCTCAATCTCCGGTACATCAATGGCACCCTTGACGGACTCGTCACCCAGGGCCTCAACTACTGCCTCGGCGACAGTCTCAACCTTCAGAGGCTTAACGCCAGCAGCGCCAATAAATGTCTTGAAGTAGTTTCCCGTCAACCCGTTAAAGGCAGTTCCGAGACCAACCATAGCAGCCAGCGGCATTGTCACTGGGCGTGAGCTGTCAAACATGAACGAAGGGCGGATAAAAAGGCCTCTTAATTCAGGGAACTTATTGGCAATAGTGATCTCGGCCTCTCGCTTTGTTGAAATGTAGCGTTGGGGAAGAACAGGAGCACCGGCTGCAGCAGAGATGTAGCAGAAGGAGTTCACTTTAGCAGCGGCTGCATGCTTAGCCAGCGTAACTGCACTGTCGCGGTTCATGATCTCATATGTGAACTGATCTTTGGGGTTCGGTGGCTTGATATCCTCGCCTTGTCTTTTAGCCAAAGGATCCACGCCACGATCACGGACGGGAGCAAAAGCTTTCTGAAGACCAGTAATGGGGGACTCCTTTCCCGAGATAGCACCCTTGTAATCAGCTTCCAAGAGAATACCCATGCTGTGTACCACGAAATCGGCGCCATTGAGTAAAGGAGTATACGTAGCTGGGCGAAGAATATCACCGCGCTCCCAGCTAACTTTGTGTGCCCAGGGTGGAGGTGTTGCAGAGGCGCTGATAGTGTCCCATCGAGGGTCCCCGGAGCGACTGTACAACAAAATGAGTTTGCCTGACGAGATTGAAGCGTATGTGAGTTTACCTGATGGAGGTCACATCCCACCCTCGAGCTACAGCATACTTGCAGATCCGAGAGCCCAAGAAGCCCGTTCCTCCACAGACAACAAGTTTCTTTGTAGCCGACATGGTGATGGGATAAAAGTGGTGCGATATCAGAGAGCTCAACAGAGATGGGATGAGCTTATTGAGAAGCCTGAAGCGGATGTAGACAAGGAAGCGTGGATGAACAATCCGATTATGAGAAAGAAATGAAAGAGTGAGTTTCGTGACGTGCCAATTGAGCACTTCGTCAGGTCAATTGCCGACTTGTAGCTCTCGATGGGAGGACGGAATCAATGAAATCATCATCGGGGCCCAAGGCTGAAAGGTTGGTTCATGTGGCTGCATAGCGGTTATTGGCCACGCCACTGAGGCGTAACTCAACACGTACAAGGCTGACTTCCTGTGATTCTTCAAACCATCACCTTTTGTCAACTCTTAGTCGCATCTCCATCATCAACCGATTTCGATGCACCAACTTGCTACCAAGCTAATATAGTTAGAATATCCGCGAAAACGATATGGCACCCCAAAATCAACTTGGAAAGCGCGTCAAACTCACGCAAGTCCGTCGGCCTTTTATTGTAGGAAGCACAGCAAAGCCTTTCTCCGATACAAACCCGCGACCAGCAGGCATCCCAGATAACCACACTCATTCCTGGCAGGTTTTCGTTAAGGGGCTCGACGATACCGATATCACTTACTGGCTGCGTCGTGTGCAGTTCAAACTCCACGAATCGATTCCCAACTATGTGCGAAGTAGGCGATTGCCCTCCTTGTTTGCGTGCTCTGATGCTGACGGAAAACAGTGGTCGAAGGTGAACCTGGGAAACCCTTTGTGGTCGAAGAGACAGGCTGGGGTGAGTTTGACATCACCATTAAACTCTACTACGTGAACGATTCAGGCGAGAAGCCCCAGACTCTCTACCATTATCTCCGACTACATCCCTACGGCCGAAACGAAGAAGAGAAGCAAGCCATGATAGCATCCAATGGCGAGATTCGCTCATGGAGCTACGAAGAACAGCTCTTCAACGAACCCTACGAAGTCTTCTACAACCTCCTCACGCAAGGCGGCGTGCCCAAAGGATGGAAACCAAGCGGCGGCAAGGGCAAAGGCAAGACGCGCGCACCACCGCCTTTCCCGACGGACAATAACGAAGTTTGGGAGCATTCGGCGATGATACCGGCGCACAACCGACCCGGTCAACCGTTCAGTCTCGAGACGGAAGCTGCTGAGATACGGAAGCTTGCGGATGCGCAGGCCCAGGCCGAAGATATGGCGAAGAAGATCCTGGCTGAGCTGAATGCCAAAGAGGAGCTGCTTGCGAAATTGAAGGGGGAGAATCAGGCTGCTGCTGCCGCAGCCAAGTCATAGAATGATAGGCGAGACACGCGCAAGAAATCTCAAAGAAAGAGAACCAAGTCTCGTAAGAAAAACGAGAGCGAACAGTGCAGCTGAAGCGATCCTCGGAGATCGCACTCGATGGTCGGCATCATCGAGGCGTGAAGGGCCTCCATGTGACTCAACCACGAGGTTTGGCACCTAAAGGACGTCTGTCGAGCTATCACTAGCCACCTCAGATGATAAAACAACCAGAGCTTGGACGAACTCAAACATACGAGGCTGACTTTCGCTGGCTTTGGAGTACGACGTAAGCACGTCAAAAATGAATCGAGCCAAGGAAGCAGGATGAAGATGAGAGGCTCGACCAAGGCAAACGTTTACTGGATATGAAGTGTATTCAAACTTATCTCAGATGGCAATCGCTGCTTAGTTGGTGATAAGTTTGAAGGTTGACTCAACAGATCACTAAAGACAGAAATGAACTGTTCATCAAATATGAATTGGAGTTGATGTGTTATTTTGGCGTTGTGCAGCGCGCTTCCTGTTGTGGTTAAAAAAACCTATTGTGTCACTTTTACTGTGCTGCCATAGACTTCACGGTCGTGGGAATCCTCCATTGAGTGAATTGGAGTTGTTTCTAGAGTACTACGCGGGCGCTATGCAAACCCAGCCCTAGCCTCATTCCTTAATCCTAATACCACGATACCTTCTAGATATCTTATCGATCTCCTTGACCGTCCCAACCCTGCCTATCTCGCCTACCCTTTTGTAAATAACATGATAAAGACTCTGACATTGTCATGAGTCGAACCCCCCTGGGGCTACTGACCACTCCGAACAGACAACTGTGTCGTAATATAGAAATAGAGGGCGAACGACAGTACCATCACTCCGAAACCTGCCCAGTCATAACTCACAACCCGGCACACCAAGTTTTCCCTAGCTACCTGCTTCTTCCAACGCCACCAAATGACACAAAACAGAAAAAAATTGCTTGGTTTAGGCCGTGTCCATGACCCAAACTCTCCCAACTCCAGCGCCTGTATAGAAAGAATGAACAAATAGAATATTAGCGAGAGTGGGATGGTTGTGTATGCTGAAATAAGTGATATTGTCACTATTGAGTAGCGGCCTCATATGCTGGTGGTGGTGCGTCTTCACGCTCGTCCCAAGGGCTGCGTTGCCTGTTCTTCTCATCGTAAACTCGCTTGGCAATCTCGCCGGCCATCTTCATGATCCATGCCTGCTCAAGGATAACAGAAGAAGTCTCTGAGCTCATACTTTGGTTTTCCAGACCTGGAGATTTGCTCTTCTCAGCCTTGAGTTGAGAAGTGATAGCAGCGATGGATGCGTAATCTTGAGGTTCTGAAGGTTGAACAGTGTTCTTCAGTGGAGAACCCATACGTTGAGCAATTTCAAGACTGGCCATGATCGGCGGACGTCCTGCCTCTTCCGCGCCTCTAAACCGAACCTTACTTAACGGGGACGCCTCAGCGATGACAGATGACTCTGACTCCTCAGGAATGGAATCGTCAACGAGAGGTTCGGAATGAGGAACATCAACGGATGCAGTATCCTCAGCTTCACTGCCCGTTTCTGGGGTGGCAACTTCTGATTTGGTGCGCCTCAAGTTGACCACGCGTGTCTTCTTCTTGCGTCCTGCCCGTGATCGACCGCCGCCAAGGGATCGACCATTCGTTCCCGAGTTCATGCTGACAAGTGAAGGGCGCGATGGAAGGTGGCCGTGTGCATTGCTCGCTGTATCTGAAAATGTGTATGTTGTCGAATTACCGGCGTGGAATGACATTGTCTTGGTGAGACTCGGTGTCGAAATCAGAGGTGTAGATGTTTCTGATCGTTCCCCATAACCAGTCCAAGCGCGGAAGACAACATCACGAATACCAGGAGTGAAGAGTGACAATGTTCGATGAGAGTCGGTCAAAGCGGCAAGGCGCAACAGATTCTTCTGAGAAAATAGTGACTGAACCTCGCCGCTTCCATTCAGAGTGAGCTCGGAGATCGCATTGGGATCTAGGAGGTTGCCATTAGCGTCCACAGGGTCCAATGGTGGACTAGCTAGAGGGTCGACACTAGCTTCGTCTTCTGTCTCTGTAGGTGTTTCGGTGCCCTTGTTTGCTTGATCGGGGCACCACAATTGCAGGGAGAGTCTATGGATAATAGCTGGCAGTTCGTCCATCATCAGGTTGCGCAATTGTTGTTCAATTGTCCTCTGCAAGTAATCGCGTACGAACTGTATTGAGTCAAAGGTAGAGGATACCTTAAGTGATTCGAGTGGGTCATTTCGGAAAACGAGGGTAAGTCCTTTTTGTTTTGAAAAGACAAGGATAATGAAGGCCGAAAGCTTGAAGTCGGATAATGTGATTGAGAGTGGAATTGTTAGGCCAGAAGCGGCGGCTAAGGGTTGAGGAGATGTGAAGGTCGGCTTTGAGTAGAGATAGGTGTTCAAGGGATTTGCCTGGTTGTGCTGTTAGTGGTTGCGTCAAGAGAATTGCAAGAATGAAATCATAGGTCAGGGCGCTTAGACCCAGGGATTGTGGCAGGGGGGAGAATGGAGGAGGGGTTTATTGCGCATTGTCGCAATTAAAGAAGGTAGTATTGATATCATGCAATGAAACAACGGGCGAGTCGAAACTTGGACGGGAGTGATGGGTGCTTGTTGATGTGATGAGAGCATGAGGGCTGATGGATGGTCATCCCCGTCTTGACCTCGATATGATCGTTCAGTGGAATACATGACACGAAAATAACATCTGCAATTGTCCCTCAAGCTTGGGGAAGGGTTGAGAAAGAAGATGTAATTGCAAACCCGGGAGCAAAAGGTATTGCATATAGAAACAGAAAAGAACGTACTTGAACTCTTGTCTTGAGTGTCAGAAAGGCATCACCAGAATATGTCATTTTGAAGATACCCCGGAACCTATCCTCCGCAAGGTCACCAATTTCCAATATTTCCAGATCGGGCGGTACGGTTCCAAGGTTGAATTCGCTGACGAGAATATCATCGACGATGATGGGCGGTTTTGGGCTCTTGTTTAAGGCCTTGGTCAAAAGATCTCGCGCGCGACGGTAGAAGTCGGCATCCGCTGTTAGCGGCGACCAGTTGAAGTTGAAGGCCATGTTGAAATGGCGTTCACCTTCTCGCGATCATGGAGAAAGCACTGAGGTGCCGTCGAATCGGCAGCTATGACGAAAGCTCGAAGAGGGCGGGAGGAGAGAATGAGGCGCGTGCTGAATGGAGCTTGGGAGGCGAAAATAATGGGCGAGGAAAGCTTCGGGTCTCGTCGGTCCGGGGCAATTCGATGCCGGGGGTGATAAAGAGAGGAACACGCGTGAGGGGAACTATCGAGGGTGACAAGCTCGACAATGGCGTCGTCAAGATTAGACGAGATTTGGTGATGATGGCGAAAAGAGAAGAAAGAAATCAAGACGGCTGGATAGGATAGGATTTCCCAGGAGTGCGGATCGTGGGGATGACGATACAGGATTCCCCAGGCAAACAGCTTAAGGATGATTGGGAGAACTGAAGTCGAAAGTGGGGAGCTCGGAACTGCACTGCAACAATTTTTTTTCTCCAAGGGCTTAAGGCATCAAATGTGACTGGCGTCTAAGGGAGGTTTTAGTGGGTAATGACAGCGAAGTCGCTGAAGAAAAAAAAAGACGCTGAGACGCCTGAACCTTGCCCTAGAAAGAGCTGAAGCGAAGCGAAACGGTAGACAACCGAGGACTGATTGAGTGCAATCTGGTTGGCTCGTTAATCGGTTGTGAATAATGAAAGACGGTTTTGACCCGGAATTTCCTAGCGGCCGTATGGAGAAGAAAAACGGACGTCAGGTCGCGAAAGTATGCAATAATATCAGGCAGTTTGTGACGGATATTTGTAGGTGGCCGGGGTCATAAAAATACTCTGGCGGTGAGATGCAAAATTCGGTGTAGGCTGTTTTGATAATATGGAGTCTATTGCGTTGTGAGTTGTTAATGCAGTAGGATATGCGACTATCGTTGGTTGAGTTTCAGATGGACCAGGCTGTCTTAGCTGTGATCCAAAAGATTCGTCCGTAACCCCGTACGGAGGGAGAACGGAGCCCAGAGGAGAGAAGAATCAAGGAATTACTGATTGCTTTCGATATCAGATCCACATTGCCGGGGAAGTTGCCTGATGTCCGAGGTTATAATTGGAATGCGTGTTAATGCAGAGGAAAATAATAATAGAGAAAGAAAAGCAGCTCGAGCCTAGGTCCCAAAGCTTCAATGCGATGTGAGGGGTGCATCAATTGGTTTGGACCGGATGGACATTTGTGTGCGACCATCGTGAGAAACGCGCAGAAGAGCTAACTTTGTATATTTTGATATCCTGCACCCCGTGCTTTTCATGCGAACATGCAGCAGACAAAATTTGATTCTGCCCATCCTATCAACAAGGGCCGTCGTCACTATCAGATGATTGCGCCCTGCGCTCTGGGACAGCAACCTCGTGGAACGACGTCTGCATCAGGTGGTTCGATGTTCATCCTTACTTTCTGGGGAAGCGAGCATCTCGCTGACCCAAGACCCTTAAAAGGACGAAAATCGTCTCTTTATGGCAATGCTGTGCCTTGGGGCATCGCCTAAAACATCTCTACAGCTGTTATTCACGAAAACACGGACCAGCGGCTCTTCCCGGAGTCCTCCGAACTCTCTGGCCGGATACCGACCTTGATGCCGACCTCCCCTCACTTTATGCAAGCACTTCCACCAACGACCGGAGTCTGATAAGGAAGACCGGGAGCAGAAAAAGGTGATGGGACCGGGTAGGAACGGAAGAGTCAGCAGAAGTGGCATGTATTGCAGTTCGCAAAGACTCAGAGAGTAGCGTCGAGTGAAAAGGGTCTCAAGTCGTGTGCGCGATTTGATCATGTGCGATGCTGTACAGTGACAACATGCAAACTTTACTCTGTACCCCACGATACATTGTGATGCTCGTCAACAACTAGTTAAGATGCTCTTGAACCGAGTTTGTCGAAACTGTCTCAGATTTACACTACGCCTAAATTTCATTTTGTCCAAGAAAATGTTTGATGCATGATTATAAGGACGTTTTATCTTGGCTCATGCAAGCCAGCTGGTCTAATGCTTATCTGAAGTCATTGGTCATTCTTCTTCAATCTATCCATAGCCGGGTGTCTCACCTTGACTCCTTATCGTGATATTCTGATTCACCATCTCATTCATCCCCGCTTCACACCATTACAAAAAAAAGCAGACCACAGCAGCTCAACTTTCACAATCATGTAAGGCACCAGCTTGGTAAGACTACAAATCTCACCACCTGACAGTTGACCAGGATTTATATTGGTTGCTCTCAGGTCAATTCAGCTCAAACGGGCACGTCTGTGGTGCTGTACCTCTTGAATTGAGATTGCCGGAACTTCATCCCTGAGGTTTCACAAGCTGAGCTCTTTGTGCTATCCCAGCCTCCACATTCGAATTAATCTCCGAATGTCCTCCCTTTTTGAAGTTGTAAAGATCAATTCAATTGGTTGTCACACATGCAACCACAGCGGCATATTGAACCAAACCCTTTATGCCAAGACAAGAAAAGAAAAGAACGGGAAACGCCTTTTTTGCTTTTTGTCAAAGCTCTGTGATGAACCGAGTCACAGGTGCGTTTCCTGCGCTTCGAGGGGGTTTTGTTTGCTCGTGCTAGCCAGATTTGCTTCTAGACGATCCAATCCATTGATTGATAGGATCAACGCTCGGGCAATGAACGAGTTGATTCTCCACGTGCGAGTTTAGCAGCGTGGGTAGAAACGTTCGACGATCTCCTTAGGGCCTGCACTAGCTACTCCACGCTGAGAATCCCAGCAGCCCGGCAATGTCTTCGGGGACGTTCATTCGCGGTGCGTCTGTGCAGAAGCATCAGAGAAATAGCAGAGAAACAGAGGAATGCAGTCATGTTGCATGGGTACGGTCCCGTGATCGGCGCCAGCAGTATCTTATTGAGCCTCTCAACCACCAACGACAGAGCGCATTGGGGGTGAGGATGCATCACCGCCTGGTTGGGTGACATCATCGGCCGGCGAGACCGACAGACTGGATGACCGCGTGGTTGCTTGAGCCCCAAAGTCGTCAATGGGCATATTGCTGCATCAGCCAGTTGCGAAGATGAAGGAGGCCTGAACAGCCCAGGGCAGTTTTGAGTCATCCGTGGCGGCGGCTCAGCGACATTCGCAGGCGTGCCACGCTGCTGATATTCCCCATATTCTAGGTGTGCTGTTCGTAGCGGTCGTCGTTGTCAGCGTTGTTGTCATTTCTGTTTCGCTGTGCTGGAGATCAAGGGTTCCACCGCCAGCCAGGGTGCAACTTGACTTGCAAGGGACCAGGGACTAAAACATCGTTGGCCTCGTACGGCTGGGGCAAGGAAAAACTGTCAGAGAGGGCGATGCCATGCCACGATGCCACTTTGACTAAAATGGAAATCGTCAGGACGTGCGTTCCTTGTTTGTCCGCTATTGTGTCAATTACATAGGCCTTATGACAACCCTTGGAAAGCATGGGTATAGTCAGTGGTCCACGCTCTATTGACTACTTTACCTATATACCTGCCTTAGCTATTGTTCGAGGTGATACCCTGCAATGCAGTGATGCTGGCAGGCCTCACCTTAGGGCTAAAATCCATACGGACGGCATTCAAACCGAACCCCACGAAGCCTCGGTTCTAGATTATCATCGATTTCAGCCCGGGCTCATGGACCAGGCGGCGCCACGAACAGTTGAAGTGACCCCTCAGACCGTCTGTTACGTCTCATCAGGTGCAGGTGCAGGTGCAGGCGCTTCTTCCTCTTTTTCTTCTTCCTCTATTTCAGAGCCACCGGTCGATATCACATCGTCCTCGGCGCTCTCACCCTCACTCTCACCATCTACAGTTGCGCCAAAGGAAGGCTTTCTTGACCGCGCTTCCTCCGTGTCACTACCAAATCCCTCAAACTCCGACTCTTCATCAGAACCGTCTGGGCTTTCCTGCTCGGCCTTCTCCAGAGCGGCTTCAGCTTCTTGTTGAAGCTGTGCCTCGGCAGAAGCATCCTCATCCTCAACTGTCTCTTCTTGCTTTCGCTTCCGGGGCATCTCTCCGAGTCTACCCTCGCGGTTTCCAACCTTCGCGTCAGCTTCACCCTCGGTCTTTGGCGCGGGTGTGAACCACGGGATCTTGCCTCGCATGAAATCGTTAAGAATCATCTTTGCCACACCGTCCAAATCAGGCTCACCTCCACGGAGAAGACGACCAGCCTTACGGGCTAGAAGTTCAAGGAACTCTGTAGAATTCGTCCAGCCCTTGAGCTCGTATGTCTTCTCCATGTGATGTTGCTTGACCCGGTTCAGAAGCGGTTGGATGTACTGTTCTGGGTGCTCAACCTTCTCAACACGCACCACACCTCGGAGGACCAAGTCGGTAGGGGAGTCGGTACTTGAGGGGGGAACAATACCGGGGCAGTCGATTAAGTAGATGCGCTTCATCAGACTGACATACTGCCAAACCTTGGTCTCGCCAGGAATAGGAGCAACATTGCAGACCTTCTTCTTGAGGAGAGTATTGATGATGGAGGACTTTCCGGTGTTAGGTCCACCGATCAGTCCAACGGATATTTGTTTTCGGTCAGAGTGAAGGGAGGAGAACTGTCGGAGTAGTTGAATGAGTGAACCCTTTCCGAAAGAGTTTGTGATGCTGGCATGAAAAGCAAGAGTAGGGTATTCTTTAGAGAGACTTCGAACCCATCCAGCCTATATCGAATTAGCATTCGAACAAGTTAAATGAAACAAATGTTATCAAGGGGAAGAAATGTTTGTGTCATCACTAAGAAGTATGCAATCGATGCCCCGTAATTGGTTAACGGCATAGGCAAACTTCAACTCAATCGGACACTTGGCCTGTCTCATGATGGTAACCAAAACGGCACACATCAGCCGGACAACAAAACGTTGCCGACAGTCGAGACTGGCGGTTATTCTCCCAATGTTATAACAGACAGGTCCCATGGTACATAAAGGAACAAATCCTGACAAAGAACATTGGGGTATAGGAGGGGAAAATCAAAGATGGTGAGAAAGGAAAGAAAAACTTACTGCTACACTGGTAGGAACCAAGTCACACTTGTTTAGAACAAAGATCAAGTGCTTATGAGGGGCCTCTTCCTTGAGATACTTCTCAACGCTCAGACACCTTGTTCCAACGGGATCTCGAGCATCGAGTACGTGAATGACCACATCTGAAGAATCGATAACCTTGTAAAGTTCGTTCCAGATACGCTTACTCTGACCCTTATCGAAGACAGGTTCAATGGACATGGTGAGAGGCTTGTCAGCATCACCAAGAGTCTCGGGATCCCCAGAGGCACCACTAAGAAGCTTCTGTTGCTCCAATCGCTCCTTGTAGGTATCCATGCTCTTCTCAGTGTCGCCAACAAGGTCATCCATGCTGCTAACACCAAGCTTAACTCGCTTGCGTTGCGCCTTGGGACCGAACACCTCAGCATAGGGTGCGGTCTCCACAGTCATCTTGGCCTTGTGTTGCTTGATACCATTCTCGGTGTCCTTTCCATCTCTGATAAGGCTCATAGGCAGCTTGTTGGACTTGAGCAGAACCTGGTAGGGATCGCGGGCTTTCTCATCCATAGCCTCACGGAAGGCGTTGAGAGTGTCCTGAGAGACGACTCGAGTGTTGGTAAACCACTTGCGATTCGGCTCGATCCGGGCATTAGGAATGTCGCGCGACTGAAACGAGGCAGCCTTGACGATCTCTCCATCAGCGTTCCTCTGCGCCTTGCCCTCCTTGTACATGTTAAGGTGCTTGACCTTCTTCGCATCGCTGTGAGATCTGTCAGCCTCAATGGACAATGGCAACAAGGGAATGCTAATTACCGATAGAAGTTGACACCTTTGATCCTAACATTGTTAAGACCATCACCACCCTCACCCTGGCGCTTACGCCGGCTGGCCTCCTTCTTTCCAGTACCCATGGTGAAAAATTTGGTTGAGGATACTGGCGCAAAGAGGTAGGTAGACAGAGAGAGGAAGTTGAACAAGTCCAGAAATTTATTCCTCCAGAACTTTTTTTCTTAGCAGGAAAACAGCCCCACTAACTTCCCGCGGTGGTTGGTGGCGGGGCGTAAGATGCAGGGGTCTCGCACCGGAGCCAGATAATCCGTAAATTTGATCCGGCGTCGATTTTCTCAGTCTGGCGATTGATTCTGCAGAAGCGGATTTGCCGACGTCAATTGCGATCCAACCTGAGCCCCTCAATGCTCAATCTGGCGGCGGTTCTTCTCAAAATGTCATTCAGTCTCACAACTGCGTGCCCGAAGGTGGCTGCTCGTCAGCTCTTCGTGGCTTCCAGAGCATTCTCTACCTCAGCTGCTGTTCTCGAACAAGTCCCTCCCGAGTCCCCCTCATATATCCGCTTGCCTACACCACCCCAGTCCGAAGAGAAGAAACTCCCCCGCGTCAGAGGTCATCTTCCCGTGCCTCGAGAGATTTTCCCCCGTATGGAGGGTGACCGCAAGGTCCGAGCCGATTACATCAAGCAAACCGTTCCCAAGCCGGCCCACAAACAAGAACCCAAGAATGAGACACAGCAATGGAAGCAAAAGATGGCTAATGCCCGTCGCCAAAACTTGGAGACTGGTTTGAAGGAACTTTGGGTGCGGAGAAATCGCCGTGATACCATCCAGAACGAGCGCGTAAGCCGCAAGTTCCTAGAAAACCACCGGGCAGTCAAGGCTCCTGAGCGAGAGGACGATCGCCTTACCCGCAGTACAGTGCTGAATTCCGTGTTGGACACCAAGACATACCCTGATCCTCAACGTTTCGCTCGTGCCGACCGAAGTCGCAGCAAGGTTCAGGCCATAGAGGGAGCCAAAGCTGAGGCTCGTCGTGATGCGCTTATGGAGCTCTATATCAACGCTTCCAACTTTATTGTCACTGAGAATGAGCTGAAGGAGGAGATTGATACTATCTTCACCGAAGACTTCTTCCACAAGCAAGGATTCGATATTGGTCGATATGGCGCTGCCCAGAACACCTGGGACGTTTGGGGCAAGCCAACATCAATCGGCAACATGTTGGAAACCACGACAGGAGTATCCACGAAGATTATGGACTTTTACGAAACAGAGTATGACCGCTCCGTTCAGCGACAGAAGAGGATTGCTGAGGAGTTTACTGGTGGAAAGATGGAGTAGACCATGCCCTTTGGCTTGTAAAAACATTTTGTATCCCATGTATTACTGTAACTATGACAAATATCACATCTTCAAGCGGTCTGCCAAGGGCCTATGGATGAGTTTAAAACGATCTTGAAAATCATATGTCTCTACTATCTTGACGACTACCAATTGTGAAACTCAATACAAACAACAACGCATGAATGAAAGAGAACATGCCCATATCCAGACGCCCAGTATGACTTGCGTATGCCTGACATACACCTTATGTACACTATCACTGCAAGCAACGATGCTTACTTGTTCCAATTACCTTTAGAATCTTTTAAGTTGACCAATCCCTTCTATACTGATTTATCGTCTTTCAACGAGCAAGATATGCATAGCAGCGTAAGAGAGGACGATAAAAACTGCAGCAAAGATACCCAGATTCCTAATATCAGGCCACATGGCATTGTTGTTGAAACCGAAAGAGCTGAGAATGGCTGCGCCAGGGACAGTGATATCAAGACCATACTTCTTATCAACAAGGGTAAGTTGAAGAACCTCATTGACAATAAGAGACTCGAATCCATAGTGGAAAATGGACAGTGTCTGAAGCCACAGCGCACCCTTTGGAGTGGCATCATGGTTTAGAAGGAAACCAGCAAAAAGCAGACTGAAAAGCATAACCAGACTGCCAATCAGGTTCGCGACGCCGCCATCCTTGCACACGATTCCAATGAAGAGGCAAACAGCCGAAGCGGCCATGTTGAACAGTACCAGTACCAAGACAAAGTTGAAGAAGTGAGTTGAATCGGCTACCAAACCAGTCATAGGATAAATGATGGAGCCCATGAGAATAGGTGGAATGATTCGGAGAGGAATAATGTCGAAGAGTACCTTGGCCGCAAAATAAGTGGCTGGTGCATAGTAACCATTGGCACGTTCGCGAACGAAAAGCAGACGTTCAGTGGCGAATACATTGAGACTTGTCAAAGTGCTGAACCCGAACAGAGCGAGGAGAAAGAAGAAGAGGCCAAGTCGGTTCTGGAAGCCTGGGATATCGTCGGTAAGGCCATAAAAGAGATATCCTGAGAAGACAGCGAGAATGATGGCAATCGCATAGTGAGTAAGCATCAACATCGGGTTTCGATACAGGTTCTTCCACGTCCTCTGTGACAGAATGATGAACTGGCGTAGATAACCGACGCGAGCGTACCCCTTTCCGACAGCACTAACATGAATATTCGGCCCCTCAGCCGTGTAGCCGTTCGAGTTGGAGCCATTGGCATTTCCTGCGGTAAGAATGGCTTGCCGGATCTCATGGTGGGTTGACCAGGCAATATCAGAGTGGATGAATGATCGTGTCATGATATCGAGGTCCGTTCCAGTGGTAGCCGCTGGAGGTAGGTCATGGGGATCTTCCAAGACGGTTGTGGCCGTAGAGTCGACAGGGTTTTGGCGGAGGCGATAGGCGCCGTTGTCCTCACCTCCAGCATCTGAAGAAGTCGCAGTGTCGACCGTTTTTCTGCGTGTAAAGAGCTCACGATCCTGGCGAATCTTGACGGAGTCTCTACGACGATTCTGTGGTCGGCTCGAGCTAGCATCGTCGTCTCCAGAAGTGGTGCCTGATACACTCGCCACAGACTTGATAGCACGAGTGCTGCTAGGACCAACACTGCTATTGTCAAGGCCAATGGTACCATCATCAACAGATTGAGTGCTGCCTGCGTGCATGGTAAGGTCAACAAGATAATCCGCAATATTGAAACCAGGAGGGCATTCGTAGCCAATTCTGTCGAAGTAACTCTGACATTCGCTGAAAGGGCCGGAGTAAACGGTTCGCCCCTGCGCCAGTAGCACGAGTCTGTCAAAGAGAGCAACAATGTTGGATCGAGGCTGGTGAATTGTGAAGATAACAGTTCGCTTGTAGGTCTTCGCAAGAGTGACGAGGCACTCGATAACGTTGTAGGCGTTATATGCATCAAGGCCGCTGGTGGGTTCATCAAGGAAAAGGATTGACGGGCTGGTGACCAATTCGCAGGCAATTCCAACACGTCGCTTCTCACCACCCGAGATGCCACGACCCTTGCCCTCTTCGGAACCGATCAAAGAATCGCGAATGTGATGAATGCCAAGTTCCTTCTCAACCTCAACCACACGTTGCTCCTTGGTGGCACGGCCCATATCACGGGGGAGTCGAAGCAGAGCGCTGTTGAGAATCGTCTCGTGAACAGTAAGGGTAGGTAGCATGGTGTCTTCCTGATCAACAAATCCGACAACGTTCTTGTAATCGTTATCATCGACCTTCTCGCCGTTGACATAGAAGTTGCCGTAAACTTGGCCGCGCTTGTTCTTTCGCGCAAGGATGTCGAGGAATGTGGTCTTTCCTGCTCCTGAAGCACCCATGATGGCAGTAACCTCACCAGGCTTGCAAATACCACTAATTCCAGTAAGAATATGTTTACCATTCAGAGTGTACCCAACATCATTGAAGTAGAGTGACGCAGGTTTGTGGTCAGCCATCAGTTTGGTGCTCTCGTCATCCGAGTCTTCCAAACGAATAGCGCCATAGCTCAGCTTGCGCCTTGAAAGATACCATGTCAGAATAATGACAGCAACCAAGAATAAAGAGCAGCCGGCGATCACGCCAGCGATGAGAGGTGTGTTAATCTTCTTCACAGGTCGCTTATATCCTGGCACCTGTGTCTCATAGAGACATTCGCCGGCTTGGCAATTAAGGAGAATGCTGGAATCACCAATCAGCGTCATAATCAAATCGTCCATTTCAGGTTCTCGGAAAGCGCAGTCGTGAGAACCACCGTGCTTCTGGGTGCACTCGAATCGTCCTGGGCCTTTGATGGACTGGTCAAGGAAATCGGAGAGATCGATGGATCCATCCTTTCCGCAAAGCATTCGATCAGGAATACAGCTGCAGCTGATCTTGTTGCATTTGGAGGAAGTTGTGTTCTTATCTTCCCCCCAATCGGCGGTCGAGTCGCATTCGGAGAGATGGCAGTAGAAGGATTCGACAGCATCAACCCAAACTATGCATCAGGGTTAGCAAAATGCGCAAAGGAGCAGGGGGTCCTTAACTAACATTGAAAGTCGCAAGTGCGATCTTCTTCCGTGCAGGTGAAGGTAACCTCTGGCCGCTGCTTCCCAAGCAAATCCGTAATCTTCTTGTTGGTGACGTCGCAAATTTGGTAGTTGTGGTTCACGACCTCGCCGTTCTGGTAACAGACACCGCCTTCGCCATTTTCCATCATAGCGTTACAGGCCTTGTTGTTGGTACAAACATTGCAGTTGATGCCGGTCCAGCCCTCGTCGCATTTGCATGATGAGCCAGAGCGCATTGGGCGATCCTTTCCTTTGGGCAGGGAGCCGCACACTAATAGGATAGTCAGTCAAATTACAGATGTTGCTATCGGGATGAGGTCGTACATGGCTCGAGGCAATCATCACCACCAAACCCCTCAGGACAATCGCATTTTCCGTTGAACTCGTTACAACCGGCGTATTGAGCGCACGTATGGGCAGGAAGGAGGCAGTTAAAGCTATCGAAGTATCAGCATTGACGATGTAAGCTCGTCGGTAACAGAATCACAATTGACGCACCAAGGAGGACACCCGTCAGGACGGTCACCCATAAGAGCCAGCTGTGCCCGAAGTTGATCGGCCTGTGAGTAGGTCGAGTTCTGGGAGGCTATGGCAAGACCAGGCCAAAGAGCCACAGCTCCTAAGAGGAGACTCCTCAGCGTAGAAGGAGCCATGACTGCAGCGGTATTAATGCGATGCAGTTTGGGGATGGAACGATGTAGATGGTAGGTGTTGGAGGCTGGTCGTTAGACGACCGATGCTTAACTACCTGGACCGCGACCGGGATAAGCTGTTTCACCGAGGAGTGGCGCCCCGCGTTCCATTTAGGCAGGTACTGGAGACGTGCAGTTGGCCGAAGGGTAAATTATGACTGGTTGCCATAGCCACTAAATATGGGTCTCATGACTCGATAGAGCTATCGTCCTTCGCAACCAGCACATCAACACACATGACAGCTTCAGCTCTGAGGCCGGAATCGGCCAATGGAAATTCTCGTTTTACCCACGGATTGCAGAGTCTTGATAACGAACATCTTCATGTACATATGCGAGGGAAATGCCATTGTCATGAGGTGCTTCATGCGCTGACACGCAGTATCGTTTCAGATAGAAGTCTGACGTCACCGAAAATAAGCATCAGCGTCTAACTCAAAATGCCTTATCTAAACTCATGCTCATGACCATAAATTGACACTACAGCACTAGGTAGTCATGATTCACCATCAAAATAATCATCAACCCGTATTACTTGTAGGCCGTTCTAACTATCCCATTTCCCAATATATTCGCACTTGTTAGCCGAGCTATCTTTGACCTCATTACCCTGAACCAATTCTGGCATGATGCGAGATATCTCATTTCTGTTACCCATCTTATGCAGTAAATTTAGGAAGACTCTAAAAGTAGCAAATCTGATCTCATATTTCGGGTCATAAGGTAGTCGAGCAGTTGAGGCCATTATATATCCCACCAGTATGTCATAACGTTGAGAATTACAACCTTACCTCCTCCATTGCTGCATAGCCCTGGTGAATATGAAACAGCCATGCCAGTCTTAATGCGCATATGCGGCTATATGTAACCTGCAATGCGCCATCGACTGACCTATTTATACACAGAAGAGACGTAGCTAGTGACTTTAAAACATGCGACGCAATAGCAAGCATCGATCTGTCTCATGATCAAACTAGACCATGACTTGGGTTGCTGACTGTCACAATACGCTACACTTGAGCTGCGCAGCTTTTTGTACTAAGTTAGCTGAGGAATATGAAATACGAGAGAATCCGCCATATGATTTCAAAGACAATTGGACCTGCCGCGATAATGATGCTTTCATTATCATGAGAGGTTGCCTTGAGCCTTGGTAAGGGAATCCTCCCCAGATTTTACCCCTGTCACTAACTCAATCAAGCTTTGTGGGGAAGCTCAAGCCGATTATCATAACCAGCTACCAACTTCATGACTTGGCTTTTCCATCAGATACCACAACACATGCGCAGAACATTGTATGTGACCAATAACTAATCAATCTCACCAATAAATGTATCTATTATGAGAGAATATCAACTTGCCAAAGTACACACGGCGTTGAAGGACGTTGAAAGGCGTATGAAGAAGGAAGGGCGTGTGAAGGTGGGGCTTGTCACGTCCACCCTCTTCAGCTTAATAGCACATTTTAAGGCTCGACACCACAATCAATAGCTAGGCATTTCGAAATCAGAATACGCCTGTTTCATACAACCACTTCTACGAGTTCTTCAATATGGTTCGAATTGCCCCCTTTGCCGTTGAACAATGGATGGACGAGTATGAGACAACCCCCGGAGTCCTTAACGTCGCTGAGACGTGTGCTGCGTCTGTATCCATCGACGATTTGGTCGGTATGTGCAACGACCCAAAAGCACCAGGTCCTATCAACACAAGCCTTAAGCTCACCTATGGCCCCATCCCCGGTTCGCTTGCACTGAGAGAGAGAATTGCTGCTCAGTGCAGCCTCGAAGACATGAGACTCAGTGCGGAGGATATTGTTGTTACCCAAGGTGCGATTGGCGCCAACTTCTTGGCCCTCTACAGCCTTTTAGGGCCTGAAGATCATGTCATCTGCGTCTATCCGACATATCAGCAGCTGTATGAGGTTCCTCGCAGTATTGGGGTTGAAGTCACGCTTTGGAAGCTGAAAGAAGAGGATAACTTTGTACCCAACGTGAATGAGTTGGTTAACCTTATCCGAAAGAACACAAAGGTGAGGACCTTGATAGACTTGGGGGAAAATGTGACTTACGATTGTTATAGATGATTATAATCAACAACCCTAATAACCCTACTGGTGCACCTATCCACAACATTGTGCTGGAGCGCATTGCCCAAGTTGCAAAGGAGAAAGGTATTATACTATTCTCAGACGAGGTTTATCGTCCACTGTTCCATGGCGGAGCCTCGGGTCGAATCGAAGTACCGAAACCAGTTACGACCTTGGGCTATGAGAAGACGATCACCACAGGTTCCATGTCTAAAGGTTTTGCCTTGGCCGGTATTCGAGTTGGTTGGATTGCTAGCAAGGATAAGTCCATCATTGCTGCTATCATGGCTGCGCGAGACTACACCACCATTAGCGTCTCTCAAATAGATGACCAGATCGCGAGATACGCTTTGTCGCCAGCAGTCCTCCCTTCTCTTGTTGATCGCAACCTGGCACTGGCAAGAACTAATTCGAAACTGGTTAAGGAGTTTATCGAACGCTACAACACCGTATGCTCTTGGGTTGAACCCACAGCCGGTACGACAGCTTTTGTTCGTTTCAGCAAAAATGGCCAGCCCATAAATGATGTTAAGTTCTGCTTGGACTTGTTGAAAAAGAACAATGTTTTATTTGTGGCGGGCTCTAAATGTTTTGGCAACGACGAGGACTTTAAAGGTTATGTACGAATGGGTTATGTCTGTGAGACACAAGTTTTGGTCGAGGGACTAAAGCAATTAGGTGCCTACATCGAGTCAAACTTGCTGTAGTCGGCAAGCTAGAGGTTGCACCAATTGCTCACACTGAATCTCGCATTTGTTCATATCGAACTGCATTAGATAGAGTGGCCCAGAACCGCACGGATCAGCGGCATTGCATCTGGACTTGGTTTGGTCAAGGCGTCGTCAGCTGGTAATATTCAACGGGTTGTGCAAATGCTCGCACGGCTACACGGAAAGTGGGAAGAATGCAAGTGTTAATTGCTACACGACAGAGGACAAGGGTCGAATCCAACCATTTTGACTGACAGATCACCCGTTTGTCTGAGAAACTCAATTGATCTGCCAGGTACAGTACGGGGCATGCACTTTAATTCGAAGACCACGATGATCATTTCTTGGCGGCTCGTCTGAGTTTATGAGCCTGTACAAATCTCGTAATATCCTGTATGTATGTATGTATGTATGTATACCAAGAGTTCAAGAGTAGGTAGTCTTCATAGATCGGGGATTTCGAAACCGCCGTGATAGCCGTGCCTTTCTACAAGGAACAAGGTGGAAAGTCAATTTGATCGTAAATGAGATAGGGCCACAGAATTTGTCGCTGACGGACGGATGTTAATAGCTTCCGATCGTATGGAACTGACAAAACAATTAATTAGCACCGGGCTTCGTAAGCCTCAAACCACTAGTACCCGCTCACCAAGCGCCATTGAAGTAGCTGATGATGGACAGAAAACGCGAGACAGAAACGGCCATCAGGTCACGTCAATCCGTCTGACGTTTTGTGTCCCCTATCGCCCCAGACCAAAGAGACGCTTGCTGACGACTCACCCTTTTTAGTGCAAGGGTCAACGAGACGCCTTGGCGCTACAGCGTACATGCACATAGGTAGGTACGCACGCACGCACTCAGAGGCAAGTGCCCGAGTTGGTAATAGTCGTTCGTCTAAGAGGGAAAGTCTCGACTCTGGTGGTTAGCAAGCTTGCGTGGCCCCCCCGTGCCGTTTCTTCCACTTCATCCATCATTTCTCCTGTCAATCGACAATCCTTTCTCTTATTGTTGACCCTGATTCGTCTCTCGTTGTATTTGTTATCCCTGTTCTTTTTATATTCTCCAGAATTCCCCTCTTGCACTTGGAGCTGGAGTTGTCCTATGCTCCACCACATCCGTCCTATCTTTGGGTCTTTACGGAGTAGACTGTGTTTCTTTAGCTGGCGGGGCGTTTCTTGCGACATCTGCTGTGTTTAGGTCCTGGTGTAACCAGTTGTTAAGCGCTTCTCTCGCCCTTTGAGCTGATACACACCTCGCATTCACTTTTCAACCATTCACCCACCTGTCTATTGGAAACCACAAAAGACATTCTTGCCATCGTATAGAATTCTTATATATCGGCTGGTTGGCTCCGCGCCTATTCACCCTATGGAGGAGGGTGGCGTTACTCCGTTCAACGCCATTCCTGAACTCATCTCTCTTTGGCCCTTGGTCGCCTGTTCCTCGCGACTGCAATGAAGTCGTCCCTCGTAGGTGCTCTGCTGGTTTCGACATGGGGCCTTCTGCAAGCCCAACTTATCCGGTGGAACATTGAGGGCCGCCATACTCAACCACATTTGGCTCGTCGCGCCAAAACGACATATGAGGAAGTCATCAGGAATGACAGATCTGAAGGCGGCTACTTTACGGAAGTCACAATCGGCAGCCCACCTCAGAATGTCACCCTTCAGCTCGACACCGGGAGCAGTGACGTCTGGGTTCCCTGGACCTTTGCAGATATCTGCGAAGACAACGACAATGGCAAAAATGGATGCCCTCTTGGAAGCTGTAAGACGACATTCTGATACAACAAATATCATTTTCTGCTACTGACAACCCGTACAGTTGACCCCGATGAATCAAAGACATTCAAGCATGTCGCCCCCGGAATGTTCGGCATTACCTTTGTCGATAATAGCTACGTCAAGGGCGATTATTTTGAGGATCATTTTGAACTGGATGGTGCAGTCATCAACAACCTGACCATGGGGCTGGCAGTTAAGACCAACATCTCCTACGGACTGATTGGTGTCGGTTACGCCAAAAACGAGGCCTCGGGCAGCACTGCGGACGTCATTTATCCAAACCTTCCCGTCGCAATGTATCAAGGAGGCTTCATCAACACTATTGCCTATAGCGTGTGGCTAAACGACTTGGACGCCGAATCCGGCAGCATTATGTTTGGAGGAGTTGACACGGCAAAGTATGTTGGCCATATGCACCGAATCGACATTCAAAAGATAGACGGACATTACTACCACTTCGTTGTGGCCTTGACCTCGCTGGTCGCCACTAGCTCCAGCGGCAGCGACACCCTTACCTCCGAGTGTTTTCCTATTCAAGCAGTCCTCGATTCTGGAACTACACTAAGCTATCTCCCCAATGATTTGGTCAATGAGATCTGGGAGGAGGTCGGCGCTGTCTGGTCGCCTTACTACGGGGTTGCTGTTCTACCTTGTGCGTATGGCAGAAACCAAGGAAATTTCACCTTTGGACTTGCTGGTCCTGATGGTCCCCGCATCAGTATAGGTATGGACGAGCTTGTTCTTACTATGACCAGTGATCCGGCCAATATGCCTGCCTTTGAATCGGGCGCGTACAAGGGTGAGACCATGTGTACGTTTGGTATACAAAACGATACCAGTGATCTCTATCTCCTTGGCAATACCTTTCTTCGATCCGCCTATGTCGTTTACGATCTGGTAAATAACGAAGTGGGGATTGCTGCGACTGATTTCAACTCCACGAAGAGCAAACCAGTTGCATTTAAGAGCTATGGAGCCAGCATACCATCCGCGACAGCAGTACGTAATCAGCACAAGGCCACCGAGAAGCCAACAGCGACAGGTCATAATTTCACTGCTGCTGGAGGGTTTCAAGAAAATCCAAATCGAGACGAGGAGGATAATGCAGCATCATTACTCACGCCCCCTGGAACACCTTTGGCGCTGGCCGTTACTACTATGAGCTTCATGCTTCTGGGCGGAGGGATTTTCTCAAACATTTTTTGATGACTACGTCGTCGGAGTTTTGGCTGCATTGCATAAAGCCGTCCACTTCAGAGGCTAGGTTCATGACGCCGGCGTTGTTCAAGGGTTATTGACATGGGCTGATTTTGGCGTTTAACGGCCAGACGGAGCCGTAGGTTATGAAGATACAAAAGGGGCGCAATGGGTGATGAGATTCCACAAATGATACCAGTAAAAGAATGGCATAAACGAGCCTATGGAAATACTTATAAATACAAATGTAATGATGTATGAATGTTTCAGAGATATCTCAGTCCCATTAAATATATCAAGTAGAGGGTTCAAACCGTCCATACCAACCCAAGTTACAGGGCCTAATGGCGGGAATTAAGCGCTGAGCGAATCAGAGATGCGTATGCACGTGGCGTAACGCCTCCATCCTGCTAATCCCGACACCAAGAAAAAAGTTTCCAATGGACCATCGATCATTGGCAACCCTCTCCTCAACTTCTTCGCTGAGGGTCCAAGATTGCAAGATGAGGGCAACATGGGCTGCCAGATGGCTCAATTGCCGTCTGCTACTCGGCACCCAGCAGGCAAGCTGTGGTAGCCATTCTTTTACTGTATCAGCTGCTGCTCCCGTCTGGGAGAGTCGACGAGCTTTTAGCCAAACCAAGCGTGCTTGCAGTGCTGCGCAAGAAGCGTAAGAATCCAATTGCCCTCCCCTGGCTGCTAGACATTTTACTCATTTCATAAATAGTCTTAAGAAAGCCCAAGAGGACGCTGCTAGCTTGACCCCTGAATATGTCGCTGCCAACATGTCTGCCGAGGAGGCCAAGCGCCTGTCTCGAGTGCGCAACATTGGTATCGCTGTATGATCATGACACCATCGCCATGTCTCCTCCTCTGCTAACCGGAACCCAAACAGGCGCATATCGACAGTGGAAAGACAACCGTCAGTGAACGAGTTCTGTTCTACACCGGCCGAATCAATTCGATCCACGAGGTTCGAGGAAAGGATTCCGTCGGCGCTAAGATGGACTCTATGGAACTCGAAAGGGAAAAAGGCATCACTATCCAGTCGGCGGCTACCTTCGCGGATTGGAAGAAAATGGAAAACGGCAAAGAGGAAACCTACCACTTCAACCTGATTGATACACCCGGTCACATTGATTTCACCATCGAAGTCGAGCGAGCTCTGAGAGTCCTCGACGGTGCTGTTATGATTCTGTGCGCTGTTTCTGGCGTCCAGTCTCAGACTATCACCGTCGACCGTCAAATGAAGCGTTACAATGTCCCCCGAATCTCTTTCGTCAACAAAATGGACCGAATGGGTGCCAACCCCTGGAAGGCCGTCGAACAGATCAACACGAAGCTCAAGATTCCTGCCGCCGCTATTCAGATTCCTATTGGTGCCGAAGACGAGTTCTTGGGCGTTGTTGATCTCATTAACATGCAGGCTATGTACTTCGAGGGTCCTCGTGGTACCAAGGTTCGCGTTACCGACCAGATTCCTGGCCCTCTCCAGGAACTTGCCAAGGAGAAGCGCCAGGTCCTGATTGAGAAGCTCGCTGATGTCGACGACGAAATTGCTGAACTATTCCTTGAGGAGCAGGAGCCTTCCAACGCTCAGATCAAGGCTGCTATCCGCCGTGCCACTATTGCCCGAACCTTCACTCCTGTCATGATGGGTTCTGCCCTTGCTGATAAGGGTGTTCAGCCTATGCTTGATGCCGTCTGCGACTACCTGCCCAACCCCTCTGAGATTGAAAATACCGGTCTGGACAAGTCCCAGGGCGAGAAGACTGTTAAGCTGGTTCCCTACGACTCTCTCCCCTTTGTCGGTCTTGCCTTCAAGCTTGAGGAGAACAACTACGGTCAACTCACCTACATCCGCGTCTACCAGGGCAAGCTGAGCAAGGGTACCTACCTCTTCAACTCGCGAACTGATAAGAAGGTCCGAATTCCCCGTATCGTCCGCATGCACTCCAACGAAATGGAGGACGTCTCTGAGGTTGGTGCTGGTGAGATTTGCGCTGTCTTTGGTGTTGACTGTGCCTCTGGTGACACCTTCACTGATGGTGGTCTTCCCTATACTATGTCTTCCATGTTTGTCCCCGATGCTGTCATGTCTCTTTCGATCAAGCCCAAGCGAACTGGCGATGCCGACAACTTCAGTAAGGCCATGAACCGATTCCAACGTGAGGATCCTACTTTCCGTGTCCATGTCGACCCTGAGAGTGAGGAGACTATCATTTCTGGTATGGGTGAACTGCACCTCGAGGTTTACGTTGAGCGTCTCCGACGTGAGTACAAGACTGATTGTGTCACTGGCCAACCCCGTGTTGCCTACCGTGAGACAATTGCCCGACGAGCCGACTATGATTACCTTTTCAAGCGACAGAGCGGTGGTCCTGGTGACTTTGCCCGTGTTGCTGGATGGGTCGAGCCTAACGACAAGCCCGATGAGAATCATTACGAGAGCCAGGTTGTTGGTGGTCACATTCCCGACAAGTTTCTGTCTGCCTGTGCCAAGGGTTTCGAACTTGTCTGTGAAAAGGGTCCTCTCCTGGGCCACAAGGTTATCGGTGCCAAGATGGTCGTCAACGATGGTGCCACTCACGTCACCGATTCTTCTGATTATGCCTTCAACTTGGCCACCCAGATGGCTTTCAAGAAGGCCTTCCCCGATGCTGGTGGTCAGGTTCTCGAACCCCTCATGAAGACTACTATCACTGCCCCCAACGAGTTCCAGGGTAACATTCTTATGCTTATGAACAAGCGCAACGCCACCATCCACGATACCGACATTGGTAGTGAGGACTTTACTCTTGTCTGTGATTGTAGTCTGAACGCCATGTTTGGCTTCAGCTCTCAGCTTCGTGCTGCCACTCAGGGCAAGGGCGAGTTTAGCATGGAGTTCAGCCACTATGCCCCTGCTCCCCCTCATCTTCAGTATGTATATCTTGATGTTTGTTTAACAACAATTACTGACAACTCTGCAGGAAGGAACTGGTCGCCAAGTACCAGGCTGAGCTCGAGGCCAAGCGAACCAAATAAGCCAGTCGCTGGAGTTGGAGAAATATCATAGCCAGTCACATGAGTGATGTGACGGCCAAGGCGCAGACAATGCTGTCTACGCTATTGTATAACACATGAATGGATGCACGATCTTGTAATATAATGTCATGCGAAATGGCCTCTTGGAAGGAGCTTAGAAATCTACGACACATAGATGAGTTGTAGAAGCTAGAAAAGGTTCCTCCATTGGTGGAGGTGTTTAGAAAATATGGACAAAGAAAACGTATACAATGTACAACCCACTTGAGATTATTGTATGATTGTGCACTTTCACGTGAATTTCCGAGCTGTATTCAAGTACTAGCTGCGTTGTTACATGGTCACACAGCATGGGATATCTGAACTAGCTACCAACTTTTGATGCTCCATGTTTTTTTTACAGGCGTCGGAGAATGTCAGCGACAACCTCCTCAGTGGTGGCCTTACCACCCAGGTCAGGGCTCAGGAGCTTGCCCTCCTCAAGGTTACCGTCAACAGCAGCGTAGATCTTGGCAGCAGCCTCCTCCTCGTTAAGGAACTCGAGCATCAGGGCAGTAGATCGGAGGGTAGCAATGGGGTTGGCAATATTCTGGCCCTGGATATCGGGGGCACTGCCGTGGCAAGGCTCACCAATAGCGAAGCCCTCGCCAACGTTGGCGCTGGGGACAAGACCCAAGCTGCCGACAAGAGCAGCAGCACCGTCGGAGAGAATGTCACCGTACAGGTTAGGAGCGACAATGACGTCGTAGTCCTCAGGCTGACGGAAGAGCTTGTAGACCATGGAGTCGACAATCTGCTCCTCGATGGCGACGGAGGAGAATCTGGAGTCGGCGAGCGCCTTCTTAGAGGTAGCGCGGAAGAGACCGTCGGTCTGGGACAGGACGTTGGACTTGTGGGTAATGGTGACAAGAGGAGACTTGTGGATGCTGGTGGCACCGGCATCGCGAATCTTCTGGCGGCGAAGAGCAATGTCACCAGCCATGGTAGCAATACGGAACGAAGCCTTCTCAGAAATGCGCTTAATAGCCTCGGCAACCTTGCCCTCGGGGGTGTCGTGGGTCTGCTCCTGCTTGACGTACAGATCCTCGGTGTTCTCACGGACAATGACCATGTCAATAGGCTTAGCAGCCGTCATGACGGTCTTGACAGGGCGGACGTTGGCGTAGAGGTCGAGCTTCTTTCGTAGGGCGACAATGGGTGATGAGTAACCCTTGACGGCCTGGGTAGGCGAGCTCACAGCTCCAAAAAGCGCACCATCGCACTCGTTCTTAAGAACCTCGACAGTCTTGTCAGGGAGGGCAGCGCCGGTCTGCTCAAAGGTCTCGAAGCCAGCCTTGAGGTCGACAAAGTCGAACTTGAGGCCGAGAGAGGCGGGAAGGGCTTCGAGGATGCGGCGGCCGGCGGGGATGACTTCCTTGCCGATGCCGTCACCGGGAATGAGACCTGTAAGTCAAGATATTAGCCATACATTGTCTCGAGTCGGCGGTGGCACGTCATACCAATTCTGAGGGTGCGGAAGGACATGATGGGCCTAATTGGAGTTGAGAAGAAGTTCAAGTTCTGTCGTCCGAGGACCGGAGACGGCTAAGAAAATCAGTGTTGGATTTTTGGTATCGGGTAAAAAGTGGCCTGGCTGAATGGCGCCAACAGACAAGGTTTGTGTTGGTTGATTGCCTCAACGTGTCAATGATGATAACTACCCTTATGTCGGATTTGTATCTGGCATGTTCCTATGAATTCCGTCTTCATCATTACCGAGTCAAGCCATTCGCGATCATATCCGATCTCATGCCTGGCTGCAATTAGTTGCATGTGAGTATACCCTTATTTTGTCCAGGGCCGAAATTCGGTTTCACATCAATCATAACGATAAAAATTGGTGTCATGCCAACAAGAAAATCTAATCTCAGTTCTCTTACGACATGAGCGCATAACAAATGATCCAACAAAAAAGTCCTTGGATGTCAATGGTCCACTGGAGATAATCAACCTGGAACGAGAGAGCTTGATCGGAGGATGTGTGGAGAGCAATATGAGACACAGATGACCCCACACAAGCTCATACAATTCAAAGCTTCCATTCTGCAAAGTCAATGGCATAGCTTTTGGATGTTTTGTACGGGAGAATGTAACTTTAACAATACGATAGCCGCGGGGCCGCCGATGGAATAACTTCAGAGCCGAGACAGCGTAACAAGCGGAGGCACGGGATAGAATGAAAAGGGGTATGGATAGAGATGAATGAGATGGTAAGGTTCCGACGTATTCGTAGTCTGGACTGCTAACATTACTGTAGGTAGTCTACGGTCGGTCCGGCCCATGTCGAGGCTGATCTTGTGTTCATTTCGACTGATATTGGTCCATTTGTCGTATTCGACTTTCTTCCTCTTAACAATGAGCTCCAAATATGAGGGATGGTAGTGTATGCAATGCTGCATGACAGTCCTTAAGCCAAACATGTCAGTCTAGGACAGCTAACTATCATCATAGCTTCTTTTTTGTTTCACATTGTCAAGCAAGTACCTACCTGTCACGGATGAGGACACATGGTTTGTTGGCTTGACAGCTAATATTAATTACAGTTGCTGCACCGGCAACAACGGTAAGCCATGTCCATGACGGGCCGGAATTTTGAACTCTCTTCATGATGGTAATTTACTTGGTCCCTGGCTAAGCCTGATATGAACGAGATCCATTCAGTGCCTCATTTCGACTGGATCCTTGTCTGAACACCGCCCATACCTGGCCCCATCCAATCCAGTCTATTGCCTTCTTAGCCAATGCCACCGAGCACCTGAATATTGCTACCAGAGTAGCTTGAACTTTTAGACACTGCGACTTCGAGAACAAGATCTTCCAGAGGATGGCTCAAATAACGTCCAGTTGCCGAGTGATGGTCGACATTGGGTACTCACGTGGAATCGGCTGGTTGGTTGCCCAGCTTCAGGAGTTGTCTGGTTACCTTACCTTACTCGTTGTTAAACTGATGCAGGTAGACGCTGAAGAATTGACTTGTGTCTTCCATCCATCCATTGTTCATCCTGTGATCTCAGCCCCTATTATTCTGCAACAGCCCAGCACATCAGAAGCGACACTCAGTGGGTGGCCAGTCCCTCCACCCTCCGCCTCCACCTACCGAAGTAACCTAACCCCCATGGGATACATCCACTGGCAAGTATTCACTGAGCGCTGAAACGCCTCCTGTAATACCTCACTAAGCCAGCTAAAGTAGGTACCCCTTGTTTGACGGCTCGCCCCTCAATCCACTAACGGCCTGTGCCTCGTGCTTGTGCCTGACCTGAGAAGCCCCGTCTGTCTGATGTACCTCAGGGAGCGAGGTACCTTACCTGACCCTGCCTCCTGTGCGACGCCGCTCATAACCAGCCAGACAACATCTCGTCCCATCTCGTCTGTCCTTATCCATTCACATCACACGCTCAACCCCAAACCTGCTGAACTGTACATACGAATCGAATCCCCCAAAGACCACGAGGTCGCCCGACCGAACTTGCATCTTGTTCTCGAGAGCCCTCAGCAATCATGAGTCAGGTTAAGAACCTCCGCGCCATGTTCGAGAACAAGGGCGACACGAGCCCGCCCGACAGAGGCCGATCATCTGGTGCCTCTACTCCCGTCCAAGGTACGACCGATACTCCCACGATATGAGAATGAGTGCGCATTTCATGGTTGGTGGAATACACTTTCAGAGCTATTGCCATGTGTAGCTTTTAAGTTGGAAAGCCATCAAAAGCTCGCTCTAATTGCACCTGCCCTGAAATTGTCCACTCTAGCTCCCAGCGTCATTCGATTCATACCTACCGTGTCCTTACATTCTTTTCTCCCTTCAACCCCTTGCTGATCAAAATCTGTTTTCTTCTCCATAGGCGCAGCTGCCAGCGGAACTGAATCGCCTGTGCGACCACTCTCAAAAGTGAGGACAAACTTCGTTGCCATTGAGAAGGACGGAAGGATAGGCCTTAGGAGAGACCCCAGCCACGAATCCAGTGTATCGCGTCGCCGATTAAGCATGGACACCGACGCAGAATCCGTTTCGACCGTTCCCGACAAGCCGTCCGCGTCTCTTGAAGATGCACCACGCGCCAGCAAGCCTTTCTTTCAAGAGGCTATTCCTGAATCGCCTCGTCACCTAATTGACCCTCCAAAGACACCCACAGAACAGATTGGAGCTGTCACCGATGAGCCTAGTGTAAACCCTGACAAGACAGTCGATAAGGAAGAACCATCACCTTCATTGCTACCGGCTGAGCCAGTTAAAGCAGAGCCGGTTACAGTAGAGCCGATTACAGCTTCTCCAAAGAAAGAAAACAAGCCCCCATCGCCTCCCGCAGCTGTCAATGGCAAATCCAAGACGGAGACTCCCAAGGAGTCAGCTCTCACAGAGCCAGCTCCCACAGCAACCGCGAAGGCCAGTGCTCCTAAGAAGACAACCACGACTCGACCAAGCACCATCTCCACGAAAACTCCCAACACTAAGCCTCCAGCAAAGTCTCCTTCTGCAACAAAGCCTTCTACAAGCACCACACACAAGCCGGAGTCGAAGCCAGCTCCTAAGGCTGCTCCAGTAGCGAAGAAGGAGACAAAGCCGGCACCCCGAACCACTCCGACAACCGCTCGGCCTACAGCTGCAGCGGCGACTGCGAGCAAGAAGCCGCAACCATTGAAGCCCACTCCTAGCGATACTGGCTTCGTGAAGCCAAAGCCCAAATCCCCTACGAAGCCTGTGCATCTTCCTGCGTCTCTTATGGCTCCCACTGCATCCTCTGGCGCTAAGACAGGCCGCCAAGTCCGACCTTCGGCCAGCTCACAAAACCTCAGTGTGCCTGCTCGTCCCACTAGCCGCGCCAGTGCAACAGGAACTGGCCCCAGCACTGGCAAAACAGTTAAGCGTCAACCTTCCAACGTCGGCCGTTCACGACCAAGCCTGGGTCCCCCTCCTAAGAAGGCTGCGGATTCCACTCAACCCAAGAAGGAGGCACCAGTCGACGAGAGCTTCTTGGCCCGCATGATGCGACCAACGCAGGCTTCGGCTCAGAAGACATCCGAGAAGGTGCCTACCACACCGCCGAAGAAGACGGCCAAGCGACCATCATCTTCAGGAGCCGACGCCACACGCCGTGAGAGCAGCGTTAAGACTCCAGGAAGTGCCAGGAAGGTTGTCAGGAAACTAGTTGAATCAAAGTCCGCAAATAGCGCTGCTGCTTCAGAAGAGACTCCCATTGTTGAGCCCGTTGCCGAAGAGGATATCTCCGAACCTGCCAAGCCAGAAAGCCCCGAGGTGCCTGTGATTACAACCGAGGAGTCTCAGGTTGACGAGGCCCCAGAAGATTCAAAGAAGTCAGAGCAAGAGTCTGTTGCTTCTCAAGAAGCCTCTGCTGAAGTTGCCGAGGCTGTTCAGGAGACAAGTGAGCCCCAGGACGTTCCCGATGAGTCGAGCAAAGAGGAGGAGCACGAGGGAAAGTACGAGGAGGCGCGACCTGTCACACCTGAGCCTTCCAAGGAAGAAACAACGTCCGTTGACATTCCCGAGACTGCCACGGCTGAGGAGTCTGTTGAATCTCTCAAGCAAGCCCCCGCTAGCGAACCCGAGGAGCCTGTTGTTGAAACTGAGAAGCCGACTGAGAACGACGATATCGTTCCTCTGGTAGAGGAGAGCTCAACCCAACCCCCTGTTGTAGTCGAGGAGACGAACGAGACCTCTACCGCTGAGCCTGAATCAGAGACCAAAGCAGAGGTTGTTCCGCTGCTGGAGCAGGATTCTGAGCCCGCTCCTGAGAAGGAGACTACCGAGGAGCGGAGCACTGAGATTGATACCACAAATAAGAATGATACCAAGGAAAACGTGGAGGCCATTGATGCCACTGAAGAGAAGGATACCTCTGGACAGCAGATTGACGAGAAGAAGCAAGAGTCGGAAAGCGTTACCAAGGCGGAATAAACGAAAGAATAGATTTTGAGAGTTACAAGATTGCATTTAGCCATTGAGGAGGAGGGGATGTACTTTTGACCTGTTGTATAGATACCTGTTTAAGCGAAGGCGAATGGTGATTTTTATCGCATACTTATTGTAAAAGAGCATCCGCAAACAAGATTGCGAGATAACAAAAATATTTGTAATGCAATAGGCAGTTTCTCGTGCTGAGATTGATTTTTGATACACAATCCGTCCTTATTAGGAGGACATAATCTAGTTGTACAATACAGGCTTCCCATTTATCGTATCATGAAAGCTCGTAGGCTTCTCCCACCACCCAAGCAAACTCCTTCGGATATTCATGCTCATGACACACGGCATACCAACAAACCACCCTGTTTCCTTGCGAGGGCCTCCCTCACTTCCAGCATGCCCTTCGACGTTGACACAAACATACACTCGCCGAGATTTAGACCTGGCACCACACCACCTTCCACCTTGGTTGGGAAACCCCTCGCTAATCTGGCGAGCTCCGCAATGTTGGCCGACATAAGACGCTTCGGTGTGCTGATAGCATTGGCCTTGCCGAGAACGGGCTTACCGTCCCAGTACTTGAGGCCGAGCCATAGGCGCATTTTGGCAACGTTTGCGTTTGTCACGGGCTCAGGGGGCTGAGAGACCATCTGCTCGAGGGTAGGGGGATGGGGACCGGAGCGGTAGACGGCTGAGAAGAAGCCTGATCGGTGCAGGGCGAGGGCGAGTTGTAGGTTGTATTTGCAGTTCTTGACGGATGTTATACCCAGGCGGGCTTTGGAGGCGTTCTGCAGATGCGAACACATGTTCGCGATGTTGGTGACGGAGGGCATGATGGGCGGTTTAAAGAATGAACGGTATCGATTCGAGTGAGGATGAGCTCGGTCGTACCCCTGGAAATGGTCTTCTTGATCTATGGACAATGCTCGTTAAAAATTTGTTTCTTTGCGGCTCCTATCATGGAGGTTGCTAGATGGGGAATTGTCAAACTCACCTCAGCAAGCAAGCGAGACCAGATTCCTGGAACAGAATCACCAATTGACCAAGATCAAAACAACCACGGCTAATTTTCATGGGTTTAGAGCGAGGGAATGCCGGCCAATATCTCGATCTCAGCGAGGCTCTCCGTAGACCGTTGTCGATTGAGCCAAAAAATCAGAAGTCTGAAAAAGATGACTAAGCCACCTTGTCTCGGTTAAGAGCATACGCCCGGATTGATGCATCTATGATAACTAGATGCCAAATATCCGTTTGGAGTAATATAAAATTAAAAAAGAAACAATTAAAAGATCACAAAGATTAAATGCAAGAATAAAATTCTTCCCAAGGCGATGTTTATGTGATCTTAAAAGAGTGGCAGCACTGGAAAGCGGCAATACTCTTGATGACCGTGGACTATTAGTGAGAACCCATAAGTGAACCGACTCAACTAGACACTGGACTAATCAATGTTTCGTAAGAGCACTAAGTTACAGTGTCAGAAGGTGAGCATCTGGTGTCATTTCCGAATCAATTCATATCCTGCTGATCTTGACTTTTAAGTTCTATTGTACAATTTGACTTTTAATCGCCAACCTTTCCTGCAACTGAGCAGTGATGTATGATTTCTAATAGACGAAGTGAAGAGACTGAGCCATTCAGTATTACAAGTAGACCCGGTGAGTTCCCCTCGGATTAGGATAGCTGTCGAATACCTTTGATCATAGCAGAGATTGACTGTCGGTATCTGTAAGCAAGCATTGCCGCTGAAATCAAGAAGGGACTGGCCATCAAACCCAAGAAACTCCGCACTAGAATCTTGCCTTGCATATCACTCTTGTTGATGACGTCTAAATAGCCCTCGTTGCTGAAGCTCACTCGAGAGTACTTTGTCTGCCAGCCGAGGCGGGGGAAGTACACGCTCATCATCTCTTCAAGGTACTTTCGCAACTGATATCGCTTTGACAAGACTGAGGATCGCATCTCAACATAGTTTTGCAGGGCGAGATCATTGATTGCATGAGCATTGGGTGGGCGAACCGCAGAGTACTCTGCCAATGCGAGTGATCGTTGGAAAGCTGGCCCAGATTCGGACGAGGATTCGCTGGCAGGATCATTGGACTCGTCGATCTGAGCATGTTTGTCCAAGATTGAGAAGAGGATTCGCACATCCTCCATTCCAGCATTCATGCCTTGGCCATAGAAAGGCACCATGGCGTGGGCCGCATCACCGACGATAACACAAGAAGAGCCATAATGGTACGGCTTGCACTTTAGACTGATGAGTGGAAGGTGAGGATTTGTGTTGAAAGACTCAATCAGCTCATCGCCTGGTATTAAGTCCGTAACGCCAGGGAAATGACTGTCGAAAAATGCTGGGACGCTGGCCGGACTATTCTCAAGATCTGAGAAATCCTTGCTGGGCATAAAGAGCGTGCATGTGAATGAGCCGTCCTAAGTAGAAGAATCAATAAATTGTGGAGAACCAATAGAAACGAATGAGACCATACATCACTGGGAATAGCAATGAACATGAAATCTTTGCCGGGCCAAATATGCAAGTGATTAGGCGATATCCGGAACTTGGCCATTTGATCGGTTGTGTTGTCCGTCTTGACTGGCTTAAGCTGGAACTCACACCACAGAGTGTCAATGTATTCTTGCTGGTAGTTCATACGGGTGAACTTCATGAGATGATAGCGAACGGCGGAATGGGCGCCATCAGCGCCAATCATGAGGTCAAAAGAAATGTCAATCTCCTTTGGACGAGACTCTTCTGACGACTTTGCATCGGCCACTTCAAACCAGGCCTTGCAAGCGCGATAGTCTGCGCCTGTGAGCTTGTGGTTAAAGAACAACTTGACATTGGGCATGTTGTCTAGGATATCGAGCAACCGCTTGTTCAGGCCTGCCCGATCAATGGCGTGGATTGCCTATTGCGAATGCGTTAATTTCACATGCAAGGCCGGAGTTGAGGCAATTATGCATTCATACCTGTCCATTGACATCGTAGTCTTGCGACTGTTCAAAGAGAGCTCCGGTCGGGCCTCTCCCGTGAATCATGCGCCCTCTCATGGGGATGGTAGTCGACATGACATGATCAAGAAGACCTGGTTGACCAGCATGGCGCATAGCATTGATTCCACGTTCTGAGATGGCGAGGTTGATGGATTTTGTGAAGTTGAGTGGGATAGTACTGGGATCTCGGAGGTCTAGACCAGTCAGTGAATGCGCCTCTCAAGCGAGTAGAGAAGAATTCTCATGGAAAATCTCATAAGCAACTTTTGGAACTCAAGAGAGTTTCGAAACTCCCTTCTCGGCTCTTCGGGGCTTCAATGAGTCTTTCGCGATGCGCCAGCATGAGGCTTCTTGAAAAAAAAAGTCACTTACCAGGTCGCAACTCATAAACTTCAACCTCATGTCCCCTCTGAGCAGCATACAAAGCCGCCAGAGAACCCACGGGACCAGCACCGACAACAACGATCTTTTGAGGCTTCTCCATCTTGCGGGTGAAGTTTGTCAAGGACGAACGGAGACAAAAATGTCCTGGGTTGGCGAGATATTAAGGTCGTCATAGTATAGATAGAGGACCGATTCAAGCCCCGATAGGGCCGGCTGATACTGTGCGATAGCGGCCGGCCGGAAGCGGGGACCCACTTTACCCACCAGCGAAGAGCCAAGAAGACACCCACAAGATCACTTACCAACCCCGGCATTCGGTGTTGCTGTAAGTAAATACCGCTGGAGGTTGAAAGGAAGGGTCTAATTCTGTAAATAAGGTTAGACTATGATACAGTAGAGAGGGCACAAGATTACCATAGTATGATCAGGTGTCTTCCAAGGTTTAGCAGTTCTCCATGGGTTGTTGCAATGTCAACGCGCAGATGAACCAATGCAAGTATCAATATAATCAATCCCCTGTTCTCTGGTGAAACTGGATCCGTTGCTTGCTTTCGCGCAGCGCTTTTTACTCAGAGAACGGAGCAACTGTATATCTAGCCCGTTGCACCCTCGAGGTCTAACGATTGGCTGCTCAAAAGGTTAACATTGTATTTCTCCTCTTACTTGCTCAAGAAGTGCTCAGTGATTTTTTAACAAGAACATTCCTTGTGCTTTGCACATCTCGACTCCGAGTTCACCACTCTTTGCATGCCCAATATCCACTTCGACAGTATCTTGCTCACTCAGACCACCGTTAACTGCACAGGCTTCCGTTGCGCCGTTAACCCCCACTTGCCAAAAGCAGCACCGTTTGAAGGCACCGCGCTAACAGCGTTCTTTAGACTGGCTCGAGCATAAAATGCATAAAATATTTTTAAGCGCCGTTCTGTTAGAGCAGCTCCCGCCCATCACCAAGCGCGCTTGGCCACTGTTAGCGACTACCCTTATCGAGGCTTATCAACCTGCCGCAAATGGGGCCGAGTCGATCTTTTGCTCCCCTCTGAAAGTTGCACCACGATAGACAGACTTCACGACAACACTGTTTGGCGCCCCGTGATCGCATTGTAATTGCTCAATAAACCCTCCCTCTAGCTTCAGATTTCTTGATTTTTACACTCTTTTCGCACGATATACTGCATTTTCTCAAGTACACATACCAACATCGACACAATGACCGCTGATCCCCCCACCAAGAAGCAGTGCATGGGCGCCGACTGCGAGAATGAAGCAGGATCGCTCCAATGCCCGACTTGCCTGAAGCTCGGAGTCAAGGACAGCTTCTTCTGCTCCCAGGAGTGCTTCAAGAGAAACTGGGTATGTGATCTATCACCATGCGACAGTGGCAACGACACAGACTAACACCATCGTAGGGCATCCACAAGACAATGCACAAGTCGCAAAGTAATATCCTCCACCACCTGAAAGCTCCGAAAGCAATCTCACCAGATCCAGCTACCGGCTACTATAACCCGTTCCCCAACTTCCCGTACTCTGGCTCCCTGCGACCCGTCTATCCTCTGTCGCCGCACCGAACTCTTCCTCAGTCGATTCCTCACCCCGTGTGGTGGCAAGATGGCAACCCCAGGTACAGCCGCTCTCTCACCAACCGTAACAAGATCGAAATTCTCGACAAGGCCGGTCAGGATGCCATGCGAAAGAGCTGCAAGCTTGCGCGAGAGGTTCTCGATATCGCCGCTGCTGCCGCCAAGCCTGGTGTGACGACCGACTATATCGATGAGCTCGTTCACAAGGCGTGTATCGAGCGGAACGTATGTATTGAATTATTCAGAAATTTCTGAACCGCGGAAATTGTTGTGTGATGGCTAACTCTAGCACAGTCTTACCCCTCTCCTCTGAACTACAACAACTTCCCCAAGTCATGCTGCACATCCGTTAATGAAGTCATCTGCCACGGTATTCCTGATCAACGTGTTCTCCTCGATGGTGATATTCTGAATATCGATGTTTCCCTATATCACGAAGGATACCACGCGGATTTGAACGAGACATACTACATTGGAGACAAGGCCAAGGCTGACCCTGACACCGTTCGCGTTGTTGAGACAGCGCGACAGTGCTTGGATGAGTCCATTAAGGCTGTGAAGCCTGGTACCTTGATCCGGGAGTTTGGTAACATTATTGAAAAGCACGCTAAGAAGCATAACTGCAGCGTTATCCGTACTTACTGTGGTCATGGGGTTGGCAAGCTTTTCCACTGCCCTCCCAACGTCCCTCACTACGCCAAGAACAAGACTGTTGGAGAATGCAAGCCTGGAATGACCTTTACTATTGAGCCCATGATTGCCTTGGGCAAGTACCGAGATATTACCTGGCCCGACAACTGGACCAGCACCACCATCGATGGCAAGCTGACAGCTCAGTTTGGTAAGTTGAGCTTGGAACGTGTATTAGTGACTTTAGGCTAATGTGAATTACAGAGCATACTCTTCTTGTCACAGAAGATGGTGTTGAGATCTTGACAGCCAGACAGGCAGACTCTCCTGGTGGTGCTCTACCGATGCCTGGCACTGAAAATGGAGAACCAAAGGCATAGAGTGTTAGATGTGATTGACTCATGGGGGAATCATATGTTTTGGCAATATCATGTTCTTGGAGTTTGTGGTGATGGGGATTGAGTGATGATGGCGGTGCATTGTAACGGCGAGAAGCGAGGCATGAGCCCAAAATTGATATGTTAACAGCATTTTAAACTCAGCCTGTGACTTATTGACATCGGAGACCTTGTTTCACGCCACAAACCCATGCAAACCATGATTTTTCAAGTGGATATTGCTATTGCTCAGCCTTGTTGACCAGGTCAGGTTATCTAGGTATCGATCGTTACATCATGGGTCACGTTCCTTGTGAACCCAGGCACATATCCTGATATCCCCGGATGCAGGCTTATCTGTGGAGTGACGCAAATGGCTCTCGCTGTCAGTTTCGAGAGCCCCTTCCGTCAGTGATCCTTCCCAGCCACATGTAGGCGTCAATCGGACACGCCATCCGCCGGCGAAGGCGTTCGGCACAGGGGATCAAGGCAGGAGGCTTACAGGGGTTTTTAGGTGTCAGCTCTCAAAAGTGTGCCCTGAGGCGAGTTGTCGAGGTCTTGGCTCCAGCTGCTTCCATCATCGCTGCTAGATACTATAGGTGGTACCTAAATTTTATCCGCGCAAGAACCCAAGGCGGCTGACTGACTTAACCTAACCTCTAGCCTCTCCACCTCCACCATATCTCCACTTGCCAGAACTCACCACCGCTACCACTCCCACTTCCACACCATCCCTCATTGCCCGCCACCAAGATTTCTCCTCCTCTCAACTCTGCTATTCCCAGGTTTCCCCCTCACAGCTCTGCGACTAAGAACTCTTTGCTGCAAGGCACCGTTGGCATCTTTTACCCATTCGCGACTCATCTCCTCCGAGGCTTATCATCCCTCGCACCGTTCCGTGCTTCGTAGCTTGTGACAGAGCTTGTCAAACAGCTGTCCTCGATCAACATCGTCATCCCAACTCGATCAACATCACCAATCCTAAACGTCGCAGCACACTCACACTCTAGCCCAACATGATGTCTGGAGAAGCTTGGTTGTTTCTGTTGTCGGTGCTTATCAACGCCGTCAACCTCTTTTTGCAGGTTTTCTTCACTATTATGTACAGCGATTTGGAATGGTACAGTCCCCGCGGTTCTTAAGCGCTGCTCCCTTGGGCGCCAAACTTTGCGCCCTGGATGCGCGTATTTAAAGCACTTTATGGGATGAAAGCTAATCGCATTCGATTACAGTGACTACATTAACCCCATTGATCTCTGCAACCGACTCAACACCTACATCATCCCCGAGGCTGCTGTGCACGGTTTCTTGACCTTCCTGTTCCTCATCAACGGTTACTGGGTGCCTCTTATTCTCAACCTGCCTCTCCTTGGCTGGAACGTCAAGAAGTATGTTGTCTTGCGTCCGAATTTGCGACATCAGACTAACAAGAAGCAGGATCGTTGACAATACTCATCTCCTCGATGCGACTGAAATCTTCCGCAAGCTCAACGTCCATAAGAAGGTATGCGATAGAGCTCTGTTCGTGTAAAAGCATAGTATTGACCCAAAACAGGAATCCTTCTTCAAGCTCGGTTTCCACCTGATCATGTTCTTCTTCTACCTCTACAGCATGATTGTTGCTCTTATCCGAGACGAGTCCTCCTAATGGCTGCCCCTCTCGACTGAGCCGTGATCCGATTATCAACGATGCTAGACATTGTCTACGTCAGATAGAACAGATTACAACACTTATCCAGCTAGTCGAGCTCGGTTGACACCCACTGCCGGGTCAACTAGTCACGCGACGACAAGAACAAGATATGAATCTGCCATGACAGAACATAACGAGTTGAAGATGAGATGGTATAGACTGATGATGTTTGTTTTAAAGAGGCGGGCTTGGCGTATATATCCTGGTATCATGCCAGCTGGCGCTCTGGTTGATTACTTCATGAAGGCGGTGGGTGGCATGTTCTGTTGGAGACTGAGGCATCGCATTTGGTTGTGGCCTTATTTGTCATCCTCAGCTTTGAGCCCGGTGTGATAATTGATTAATGACCGAATAAAATGACCAGTTTTGGTGCTTTGGATGAACTATTATTTTTCTTCATGTACAGTAGCTATGACTTACAACTTGCTTATGATACAAATTTCTCGTATTAATTAAGGGACTTGAGCTTAAACCCTGCACTTTGAAGCGCACATGCGTGATGCGATCATAATCACGTGACCCTACAGTTTTCGCGACCAGTCTGTCGCGCTTGGATGAAGCTTGTCTGCTGTGCGACACTCAACACCATAGTAATCGTCGACATCAATTCCTCTATCATGGCGGACTTTGGGGAATATCCGCCAAACATGGCGCCACAGGATGCGCTTATTGTTCGAGAACAGGCTGAACCTGACCATACTGTGGTACCTTATACAGCCGAAGACCTGTCGCGTCCCAAGGCTGGGCCATTGAACCCATATAAGGACGAGAGCAACATTTTGAAACGCAAGAGCGTCCCGACTGGTCATGCGGAGGAGACTTATCTGAGTGAACATACATTTCGAAGCAAGCATCGCGCTATCGAGCGACGAGGAGGCCCTGAGCGAGAGTACCAGACGAATGCACAACAGAAGGCAGAGGCTGCAAGGATACGAGCTGGGCGTGAGAGTAAGGGCAGCGCGACGGTTGCGGAAGGTCCTGGATCTTATGTTGGACCTTGGGCACGATACAAAAAGGCCGAGTACGAGGTCGTCGCAGATGATGAGGAGCTGGCAAGCGATGAAGAATATGAGATCGTGGAAGAGGAGGAAGAGGTCATCGAGAGTGGAACAGTCGTCAAGGCACCAACCAAGGCTCTAGAACAACGAAAGGAGGCCGAAGAGATGGGCGACGAGACGACGACATTCCACGGATCCGCCGAGTACGATTACCAGGGAAGGACTTATATGCATGTTCCCCAGGACCTGGACATCGACCTTCGAAAGGAAGTGGGCAGCGTCACCAATTATATCCCCAAGAAGCAGATTCACTCTTGGAAGAACCATTCCAAGGCGATTACTGCCCTGCGTTTCTTCCCTACCTCAGGACACTTGCTTCTATCAGCTAGCGCCGACACCACTGTCAAGATCTTCGATGTGTACCACGAACGGGAACTGCTACGAACATACTCTGGACACTCGAAGGCTCTGTCGGACATTTGCTTCAACACATCAGGAACTCAGTTCTTGTCCTCTTCTTACGATCGCATGATCAAGCTTTGGGATACTGAGAAGGGTGTTTGTGTTAGCAAGTTCACAACTGGCAAGACTCCCCATGTCATCAAGTTCAACCCCGATCCTGAGCATGCGAACGAGTTCCTTGCTGGTATGTCGGACAAGAAAATTGTTCAGTTTGATATCCGAACTCCCAATGAAGTTGTTCAGGAGTACGATCATCACTTGGCTGCCATCAACACCATCACATTCGTCGACGATAATCGACGTTTCATGACAACTTCCGACGACAAGTCTCTCCGAGCATGGGATTACAACATCCCCGTGCCCATCAAATACATCGCTGAGCCGGATATGTACCCCATGACCCGCGCAGCCCCCCATCCAAGCGGCAAATACGTCGCATACCAGAGTTCCGACAACCAGATCCTGGTGTACGGCGCAAATGACAAGTTCCGACAGAACCGAAAGAAGAGCTACCGCGGACATAACAACGCTGGTCTGGGTATCGACCTCGACTGCAGTCCTGACGGTCAATTCCTTGCTTCGGGTGACTCTGGTGGTTACGTGTGCTTCTGGGACTGGAAGACGTGCAAGATGTACCACAAGCTCAAGGCTGGCAACCAGGCTATCACCAGCGTCAAGTGGCATCCTCAAGAGACGAGTAAGGTGGTCACGGCGGGTATGGATGGTGAGATTCGATACTGGGATTAGAGGATGTAAGATTCTTGGATGGGTTGCATGGCATGGCGTTTGGGATTAGATGAAAACAGATACAATGCTCTACAATGGTACTCGATAATTTTTGTGACAAGGTCCTCCTCTATTCACTTGCTATTTGAGCGTTTAGCATGTTGATATCGGTCCATCAATAGCCCCCTCTTTACAAGAATCCCCTCCTCATCATAGTACCCTTCCTCTTCATCCCATACTCCAGTGGTATCTGCCACGTAACTATTGGAATAGCCATGCTTATCAGCCTGCCAATCTCCATATTCCTCTTCATCATCTGAGATCTCGCCAATCTCCTCGATGACAAATCTAGTCCCGGTAGCAGGACCAAAACCGTAGGGGAACCACTTCAGAGCTGCGGCTTTTCTGGCTTCCTTCTCGCGCTGAATATCGCCAGGCGCTGTGCTCTTAGCCTCATGTCTCTTCTTGGTCTTGGAGAGGTCGTAGAACTCTTCGGGATTGGACTGCACGTCCTTGAGAGCCTGCTTAGCTGCTTCTGACCCGAGATCCAGATGAATTACATAGCAAGGAAGTATAGCACGCTCGTCATGAACGATGTACTCAAATCCCCCATCAAAGTGCGAGTCATAGCCATCCATCAAAGGACCATGAACGTTGCCCCATGCCCAAGTTTTAGTCTCCGAAAATGTGCGCCCCATGATCGTAGCGCAAACAAACAACCTCAAGCTGGGAAGTACGCCCAGGGGAGTCGCTTCTCGCTGACCTTTGGAAAAAGACAGAGCGTAGGAGGGTGCTTGGGAGGAGTAGATGCCGCGATTGTATACGATCCCTGTTCGAGGAGAGGCGATGACCTTGCCGCCGACCAAATTTCCAGGCATCTTGAAGCCATGACGGACTATAGATGCTACCGACTTGAGCTGAGTTCCGTGGAAAGTGACACGGGGAGAGGTCATGTCATGGATGATGCTATCCTGACTAAGTTGAGCTCGAACTTGACCCTCCAGTTTTGAGTGAGGAGAAAGTCTATCTCTCAAGCTTGTGCCACCCTCCCCAAGCCTTGCTCGAAGCGTCTGCTTATAGCTCCAAAAACGCTTGACAAGATCATGGCGAAGAACCGATTCCATGTGAATAACTCTCCATTCTTTAGGAATCTCGGCCACGAGCTGTTCGGGGGTCTTGCGAAGGATCGAGTAGGCTGTGTCCTGGATGGTTGATATATCCAGACCGTAGGGGTTGTTAAGTACTTCATTCCAGTCTGAGAACTCATCTGCTGACCACCCTTTCTGGTACTTTTCTGCTTCCTCTTCTGTATGCCTTTGAGTGAGGACGAATTCGTGAACTGCTTCTAGGGCTTGAAGAATGGTGATTTCGAGGTCGAATTCTCTAATTGTCAGAGATCCGTCTCCGAGAGCACTTCTCATGATACAGCGCACTTCTTCACGAAAAGGGTCGATCGCCTTTCTAGAAAATGAGCCATATGTATCAATGACTTGGCACGAAGTCATTCTCTGGTGATCTGCCGAGAGTTCAAGACTCAGAGCAAGATTGGCGAAACTGAAGTAGAAGACATCATTTCCGGAATCTTCATTCTTGTAGCATGACCAATCTGTCACACTATCAGGAGTGTGTTCCTCAATAAGTTTGTACGAGCCCATGATTTGTGATTGTTGGTGCTCTTCTTCCAAATTGTTCGTTCGTATAAGTGTAAGTAGTTAGTGGTGTTAAAAGTAATGCAGTGTTTGAAAGATAAAGGCATTGGGGTTGAGTACGCGGATGCTTAGTATTGCAGGAAGTGTGTAGTTTGATTGGAATAGTCCTGCTTTGGCAAAAGGCGATTTATATTGGAATATATAAATGTTTGTGTCGCATAGAACCTTTGCCGGTCATTGACTCATCCGGTGTCACTTGATTGAGGCTCAGCTTAATCTTGTAGGCAATCAGCAGCCACTCCATCAAAGCTAATTACCTGTCTGACGCGTGACAATTTGAACCTATATTTTAAATTACTTTACTTCTCCTGCTTCATTTCAACTTTTATAGGTTCACGTTTGACTTTCAGCTCTGTATGGGAAACAAGGCAATATTCCAAACTATCTCAAAGATTCCATAAGTGTTGAATTACTTCACTTGTTCAATGAATAATTTCAGATCTTAACATGAACTAGATATAATGCTCGAAACTATTCCATATGAGAGGTGATGGATTTTGTATTAGAATAGCTACTATTCCCAGTTGCTTTTCGCCCCTACACGCCGCCCATTTCCCAAGGACCAAGAGCATCCTCTTTTGTCCAGATTGGCACAATCCAACATATGGAGTAAAATAGAAGTACCAGTAGCAAAACCAGCAGTATGAAAAGCTATCGTGAGCAACAATCTGGCTAAAGGACCTTGAACGCCAGCTCATCTCCCCTTTTGATCACCACATCTCTCTCTCCTCCGCCTCTGTGAACCCAGCACATCCTCCGCAGCGACACTTAAACCCATAGCGATAGAACAGATTGGCGGGTGTTAGTTTCATGCCATACGAGATGGTCAACTCTTCGCCTTCCTTGATAGCTTCCGCTCTGACTGTCATTTCCAGTACCTTGTGGAAGTTGTTGTAGGAGTAGTTGATATTCTGTGTCGGATAGCATGCGTGGTTGAATCGAGAAGCAATGGGAAAGAGTCCAGCTTCATCGCCTTCACCAGTTGAAAAGCTACCATCATGTCAGTACTGGAGGTCGGTTCCTAAGGGCTCAACTTACCAGTTGGTTGTCCAGACAGCCTTGATCCGTGGAAGTCCTGGTTTGCAATAGCTATTTGCATGTAGCCCCAAAGCAACCTCCTTCATAGACTCGTTCAAGTTGTCAAATTCTTCGAATAGCGTGGTATGATCCGCGGTGAAAAGTGGCTTTTCCACGAGGATCTTGTCCCCGGACTTGAGGTCTCGGACTGCGAAGGCGCCCCAACCAGCAATCAAAGACCGCTTGACAACAAAGTCTTCGTTTTGAAAGAGAATTTCAGTACCTGGTGAGGGTGTTTCAGGCAATGTAGCTGGCTCCTTGAAGATATAGTCGGGGATTGTGACCGCCTCCAGAGGTTGACGTCGAGAGATAGGCTGGAAGGGCTCACCACGATGAGCTGTGACCATGCGAATCAAACTAATACGTGTTAATAGATGTGGTCTGGAATCAATACTCAATTACCATACTCGTCAGTTGTCTCTTCATCTTCATCGTCTGTCCCATATTCTGAACTTGATGCGAAGTCTGGCTCAGAGCCTGAAGTGTCTCCATACTCGGTTGCAATGTCATCAAGCAACGGTGATTCATGATCTTCTGGCGTTTCATTGTGTTGCAGTAGTATTACATCGGTTTGTGTGGTTTCAACAGTAATGGTCTCCTTTAGCTGAGTCTCGGTGATCTGAAAGAGTATGTTAATCATGGGCGCAGTGAATCGTCAAAGTGTCTGCACCTCTGTCTCTTTGTGGACACCTGGGTTGGGGCGCTCGCTACTCTGGTCCAGCTCCAATCTCAACTGGAGATCGAGCGTCGGAATTTCTTCGATGCTTAGAGAGGCGATAGTCGGAATGAGGATCGGCTCACCCGGGGGTTGTGCCTGGCTTTCATCCATTGTGAAGCTTAGAGACGACTCGTGATGATAAAGGGGAGAAGCAATGGTTGCTGTTGTAGCTAGGCTAAGTCGTAAGTGATTTGAAGGAATAGAAATCAAATTACTGTAACCGAAGATCTGATTGCTTATATAGGCAGTGTTCAGGTGGTTGTGAATCACAGTTGGAGTTCGAGCAATAGTGGTGAACAATTGTATAGGCACTTCAATTGTTTAAACACTCGCTAATTGATATCCACAATCAGCATATATATAAAGAGGAAAGCCATGGAATAGATAAATCAGTAAGGAAGCCTTCTAAAGTTATACACATTATATAAAACCCCCGGTATCTTCCTCCAATATATGCCCACCAGAGCAAATAATGACAAAACATCCAACAAAGTACACCAAACCTCCAACCCCAACCATCCTCACCGACGAAACATTGTCCTTTTCACCACACCCATGTGGCTACAAAAACAATCCCCTCCAAGCACTGAGCGCAAAGGAGGAGAAGCAGGGCTTCTATTGCACGATTACCACCCCGAAACGCGTGAGGTCAGGTGATTCTTCACAGCTCTGGCCTCCGGCGTAACCGGCCTTGGGCATCATGTTCTAGACGAAAAGATGCTGATTTTCAATGTTGCTTTCTCAGTTATCGGATTGCCTAAGCTATGCGAGTGCATTGTCACGGCTGATATGGTGAGCAGTAACACATTACGACGTTAGTTTGAATTGAGTATGGATCTTTATTATTCTCTACCTTTTGGCCTCTTCCCCAGTAATACAGTCTATTGTGTTTCCCGATGCTATAAAGAATGATTATAAATGTAAAAAGCCCCTTCCAGTGCTTTAACGGTGAAATGACAAACTCGCCGATGCTAATATGGATATTGATGATAATCCCCTACCCCAGACTAAAGCTTGCCCCAGGTCTTTGTCAAAGTCCCTTAGGTTCGACCAATAAATGACTTGATATGACTAACCTCATGTCTGCATGGGCCATGTGCTGTGGCCTGGTTCTTTTCCGCGGGCCTCTTGGTGCAAGAGTCTCCATAGCACACGCATTTCCTAGATTCCCTAATGCAACAAGCACAGACAGCCAATAGCCGCGGTCGTTACCACTGCTTTTTGGGTTGTAGGGGGCAATTTGAAGAACAGTCTGGGCACTGTAGGCAGTTGGGCTTCTGCCACACCCGCCGACACCGGCACACCCAGAGATTCTGGCCTTTCCTTGTTATGAGGTAGTCAGATGGTGCGTGAAGCCCAAACTTGACCCCACATTCGATACAAAACCGGCGCAAGGGCACAAGTCGGTCTCCGGGGCCCGGGGCCCGTCCCGATACCACTCGGCCTTGTGGGTCAAAGTAGGCCGTGGTAGCTTGGAGTGCGTCAAAGTGTTCCGGAGCCCGCACACGGAAGCACCAGTAGCACTCTGAGTTTCCTGGTTGGTGGTTCTTTTTCTTCTCGCTGGACCAATGCTGTGGGAAATCTTTTGCTGCTCTCATGACAAACTCAATTTTATCCTGTGAAGTCGCCATCCGCTGAGGATCTACTGAACACTGAAAGTGTCGATTCACCATGGATAGGAAGATGAGAGACTGATAGTCCAAATTGGAAAATATAAGCCTCTGGACATCGCCAGGAAGCCGTTCTAGAAATGACGGTTTGATGGTTTGAAGAGCTTTTGGGAGCCAAGTTGGACAATTAGCTGCGTACTTCTGAGGATGGTATGAAGAGCGATTGAGTTCAGGCTCAAATGGTCGACCAAATGAGCCAGTGTGTTGCCGTGGAATCAAAAGCATGGTGGATGAAATGAAATGTCAATAGAAGTGTGGGTGATCTCGATACCTTTCTGCGGGAGCGATGCAGCTTCTATAAGCGACGAGCCAAGAGAGGATGGACAAGGAAATTGGTTGACATGCAACAATTGCCACACCTACCAGCCTTATTATGCTTCAAGCAAACAAACTGCAGCAGCATCCACGATTTCACATCGGAGATGGGTCGAGTTGCAAGGGTCGACATGCTTCATTGTCACTGTTGGTTGTGCTTCGGGTCTGAGACAGGCAGCTCGTTAGGTGGGAGGCATTTTCTCTTCACTCGATAGTTGCCCAACGCCAGCAAACATTAGTGATTGGCACTCACGGTGGGCCATTGACCAGCATTGACCCGAGAGATGAATCGTCGGCACTGGGGTCTTCCATCGCGGGCGGCAGGCATGGTAGCTATATCCTGGTTTAGGGCGTCGTTTCTGCCTCCGTGTTTGCTCGTCTTAGAAGACCTGAATCAAGCCACTTTCTGCAGAAACAAATCTGGCTTCTGCGTCAATGGTCAGCAACAAACTTAAATGCATCATGCATGCGACCCAACAAGTTCAACAGCATGTGTGTCCCTGGCCAACTCTTCATTCAAGAGGTGTATCCCTCATTTTGCTATCCCATAAACTTTCATGGGCAAGGCGAAATCCTATCTGTGCTGTAGAGATCGGACTAATCCTTGTCCAAGAAAGACAAGTTGACAAGCGAAGCAAAACGACGAGCCAACAACGAACGTCTGGACCGGGGCCAACGACAGAGATAACGGTTGGATGGCCGGCCGGCCGCGTACTCCCTCTTTTTGTTTCTTTTTCTAGACTTTACCCACATAGTTGCAGCGGAACGGATCCCCGACTGACGCCTCTTATCATGTGAATGGAAGGTTCCTGTGAGTATACTGAGCTATCACTGTGATACCCAGACTGTCGGGTCAAGCTAGGCCCTGTCCATACGTAGGTGAATCCAGCACACCAAGAAAACCACCTCTTGATGCAAGTCGCAGTTTTGGGAAATTCGCTTGCGTGCTTCCACTCGCTTTGAGTCATTCTGAACCCTCATGATTGACTAAAGACCCGCAGCTCAGCAATTGTCTTCGCTCCGCACATCTTTAATGTGATAGAAGAACCTGTGTTGCATGCCGGGACCAGGCATCGAGGATGTTTGTTCGATAGATCACTTTATGCCAGCCACCGTCAGCATTTGGTCTGAGCTGCATTTCGATTCTTGTTGAAGACAGTAGGCACCTGAAAACTGTGCCCTTGGCGTACGACAAGTCGTTCTCTCAAAAGATAGCATTCTACCAGTCCAACAAAGGCGACCTCTGCGCATAGTTTCCTCTGACGGTCTCGAGCGACAATGGAGACACGTTAGTTCGTTCATTTTTACATTGCGCCGCCTGAAGGCAGCCTGCCGAGATTGTCGTCTCTTCTCGCTTCACTCTGTGCCTCATCCTTCGTATACACTTTCGACAAGTTGGCAAACCAAAGATCCCTGGGTCGCAGGGATCTGAGGGTTTTGCATCAAACAAGAGCTCAACCGAGAGCATCGCGAACCGAGAAAGAGCGCACCTCGTGCTTTGGCTATTGGAGGCATCTGATGATGCCTTCAGGGTCACCTAAAAGCAAGGGAGGTGAATAAGTGTATCGGAATGTAACCAAAACTTAGGAAGTTACTCATTAGGCAGTATTGGCTCACTGTCTGCATCAAAGAATTGATTGAAAGAGACTCGGTCGGCTGGTCATTTCCAAGGTTCCAAAAATCGGTCTAAATATTAAAGTATGGTACGTTGGTTCTCGGAACGCGTCGGGTAATAAGAAAAGACTTTGTCGTTGACGCCGCACGCCTTGTTGGGGGAGACCGAAGGCTGTGATGGTATCTTGTTACCTGTAACGTGACCGACTCTGTGGAAGCTGTTTGTGACCTTGCTGGGTCGGTGCCCTGGGTAGGTAGGATGGGATAAATGTTTGTAGTATGACGGCATTCGCGACGACGCATCAAGATCCTGGTTTGTTAGAGGAGAATATGACGGTGATCATCAGTCGTTTCATTAACCTAAGTGCTTGGCCCTCTAATAAACCACGATGCGATTTGCGGGGCAAAGGAAATTGACAATGACATTCCATCCCAAGATCAAGTGATAGACAGCATTGAATGCATTGTCTCATGTTCTGGCTGGAATGAATGGCCGCCACTGTATTCGAGACACAACAAGTGCCACAGACACTCAACTTGGGGCTGCATGGGGATGTCTGTGTCAAAGCCTCAATGGGATGGCTGATGGCATCTCTTTGTGGCAATCAAGAAACAATCAACCAAGCCAAAGAAGGAGAAATCCTTTTTTTGGTTGCGTGTTGGCAGCATTTGGCCCAAACATCTTCAACACAGCCTCAATGCCAACTTGTAATGCCATCCAGTGCCTCTGTAGATCCTGACCAAAGGGCCCGTTTCAGATGCCAGGGCGACCAGGGGTCCGCGCTTAAACGTCATAATAATCATTCGGACCCAGTCATCTTGTGCACCCTGAATTTCTGTTTTTCGATGATGCCTTCCATCTTTCTTTTGTGTGCTCAAGACGTTCCTTAACCCATCTGTTTTTTCATCATGGCTGTGTTTGAATCAGCCAACTGCGATCGAAATGCGACCGCTCCAACAGCCAGCGACGCCGGCGTCGCAGGTGCTGGTGTAAGCTTCAAATCGAGGACAAGAGTTCTGGGCGCTAACAAGACGCAATAGATCTTGTTGTCCTTCATGATCACGGCGTTGCTCGCCATCGTCCTATCAAGCAGTGTGATTTTTGGCGAAATGCGAGGCAGAGACTCTGTTATCCGACGAAAGCTGCTCAACGGCTACAGCGACTCTCAAATCATGCAGGGAATCGGTATCCAGAGTGTTGGGCTCGCCAAGATGAACAGCCTTGTACCGTACCACTTCTTCCTCATCTGGATGCTGTCGCTTCTTTCCATGGCGACTCACAACGCAACACTTCTGGCTCTCAAGCAAGATTACCGCCGCGACTGGGTGATTCGATGGATGCGACAGTTCCTCATGTTCGTCAACTTGGCGCTATCGTGCGTGTCTGGCGTCTTTGTTCTGGAGGGTGTTTCAAAGGGCTTGGACGACAAAACTTTGCCGATATCATGCGTGTGGAAAGTCAAAGGCAACGGCGCTGCCTCAAACGCTGGGCTGTCCTATGTCGGCACCATCGTCGTCATCGCTGGCAACTGCATTATCTTTGGCCTTGCCACTTGGTATCTGCACAGCAAGCAACAAAGATTCTATAAGGCTATCCAGATTGCCGGGTTGGTGTTGATGACAGCCATCGCTGTTGGTGCCGCGATTCGGATCATTCTGCTGTCCCAGGCATTCGGCAACCCATCGATCGAACTCAAAGACGATGGTGAGACCGTTTGGAGCTTCGGGCAACTTCTCTCCATGTTGGTCCTCATCCTTCCATTGGTAAATGTCATTGAGATCTACCGAGGCGAGATTCAAGTCGCAAGCCCTGTTCAAGACGAGCGAGCCAAAGTATACGACGGTGAACTCCAGAACAACCCACAAGGGTCGCGAACAAATCTCTTTCAAAAGTAGGAAGGAAGGGAGTGAAGTCAAGATATTGATATTTTAGTTGGAGAAGGAATGACAAATTTGATAGTACCAATGAAAGGAAGGGGACTGATGAATGATCATGCTGCGCTGGACTGAAGATACCCTTTTTCCACCTTGTTTCTTTCCTTAAAGAAATTAGATAATCTTTCCTTAACCCAAGTAACAAACAATCAGGGAAGCTACCTGAGCCATCTGCTATATTGTAAGAGGTAGTCTGCGCTGGCCGTGGCTTCTTGCCTAGCTACGGAAGATGAGATCGTACCATTCCTTGCCGTTGCACTTGCCTTTACTCTACACGCTCTCGTCAATTTGTCTACCTCTTCATGTGTGTCTTCTCTTGGTCAAGTCACTGTCTTGTTCCATCATCATCACAATCACAATCACTACATTCATCAACCACAATATAACTCAACGAATATCTTCAAACTCAACGCCGAAAATCCACGATACCATGTCCACATCGAAGCGGGCAATGATGCTGATTGGCTTCTTGCTTTGCGTGTTAGCATGGCCCCGGCTGGTTAACCTATCCGATACGTTGCCTCTGTGAATTTTAGAACTAGCATCTCGATAGCTATTGTACATACTGAGTATCATACAGCACATTTGACCCCTATCCTGTGGGAAACCAAATTTTCGAGAGGTATCATCAGTCAATATCGCAACTATAGGTGCATGTACTAAATATCTAGCAGGTCTTGCGACAAGCTTGCCTGTTGGTATCCTCCTCTTCAGAGGTGTCCCGGCCTTGGTACCTAGAGGACATATGTGCAGCTGTTCGAGCATCTTGAACAATATCAGGGACAACCTGTCACGATGCTTGAAATTGAACCAGGTTGCGACGTGGTAAGTGACAGCTTGTATTCCTCAACACCCGCCCTCGATTATGACAAACACACAAGTTGCAGAATCTGGGACGTGAACAGAAATACTACACATGGCCGAGATTCAATCTGACTATTAAGCCCGACTATACCAAGAAAAGAGGGTTCTTTGCACAAGTGTCCAAGGAAAAGGCGCAGGGCGCTTGCGTCGCCATGGACGAGAAGGAGGATGGTACGTTCAGCCCGAAAATCAGTCCAAAATTCGACATCATTATCACTCGTCCGGGCACCTGTTCCGCGGAGCATACGCTCTGGTCGTTCAAGACCTTTTGGCCTATGGTCGCGCCAGATGGCGTATATATTGTCGAGAAACCCTGGTCCTGGCCCATGGCTGAGCTCTCAGAGAATCAGCCACCGGAGGATATCGAAGTTGAATAGGAAATACATCATAACGGCCGCGAAGGCCGCGCAGGCAAATACTACTCCCGTATACCAATTTCCGGGGAGGCATCATGTAAATAATTCGCCAAGATACACGCCGTCGGGTGGTAAAAACTCCTCACATATTGATGTGGTCACATGGTTGAGACGCTGGGTTCTTTGGGTTATTGGTCAATCGTCATGTAACAGCGTATCACAGTCAGCGTTCTTTTAAAATGATTATCAAAATGGTGTTATTGATTCTAAGCATTGCATCGCATTATCGTTTCACTTGTCTATTGGACTACACACTTTGCGGGCAGTCCGCAAGGGCCCTCCTTGACCTCCTTGAGCTCTTGTGGTCCCTTGTTGTCCTTTTTATGAGCAGTGTCGTTTTCAGCCTCGGCGGGCTTGGTGTTGTTAGTCACCGCAGTCGCAGCCTCGGCTTGGCTGCTGCCATGCAGTCAACCAGTGAACTTGGAGACGGTCTGGTAGAAGTGCTCTCCCTGGATCTGAGCGACCTCGAGCTCCTTGGGAGAGGGCTGGCGGGAGCCGTCAGCGCCGGCGAAGGTACCAGCACCCCAGGCGCTGCCACCACGGACCTCAGAGAGGTCAGTCAGCTGGGGGAAGGCCTTGGCGTAACCGAAGGGGACGTAGATGATGCCGTGGTGGGTGAGGGTAGAGATGGCGTTCTGAGCAGTGGTCTCCTGACCACCACCCTGAGAAGCGGTAGAGACGAAGATACCGGCCATCTTGCCCCAGAAACCACCGGAGGCCCACTGCTTGCCAGTCATGTCCCAGAAAGCCTTCCACTGGGCGGGGAAGTTTCCGTAACGGGTGGGGATACCGAGGAGGAAGGCATCGTAACCCTCAAGGACAGAGGGGTCGGAGAGGACAGGGACATCGCTGGCCTTGGGGGGAGCGTGCATCTTGGCAAGGACCTCCTCGGAGAGGGTCTCAGGGACTTGGAAGATGTCGGCGGAACCGCCAGCCTTCTCGATACCGGCCTTCTCAGCCTCGGCCATGGCCTTGATGTGGCCGTACATGGAGTACTAGAGGATGTTAGTGTACTGTATTCATGACTGTGTTGTGTTTTGTTGTGTTGTATGAGTGGAGTTATAAGCCATTGAACAGGCTCGTGGTATTATATGACAAGCTCTCAAGCATCTCACATGGGTAACAATGTTATGTTATCATGAAGAGATAATGATGGCGGGGCTGGGGAAGACAAGATATAGAGGGGTAGAACATACGTAGACGATAGCGATCTTGGGAGCCATTGTGACTGATTTGGGGTATCAAAAAAAAAAAGACAAGTAAAAAGATTAGATGAGTGGTAATGATGAGACAGAACAAGAGAATGGGTCAAGAGGGGAGCGTCGTCTTATAGCTCGAGAGATAGTTGCGGGAGCTTCTTGGAAGCTTCTACATCTAAGGTGGGATCCATCTGTCCATCCACAAAGGTACGTATCGTGTGTGTGCATAAAGAGAAATGAGCCGGGCGCTCATGATATCATTGGTGCAACTCTACAGCATGTGCCAGTTCCGGAATCTACGAACGCGTAGCTATGCAAGGCAGCTTGGAAAAGTGGAGGTGAAGCTCGGGATGTCCCTGAATCATGACATCTGAGATGTTGATTGCCATTACCAGGCAATGATTGTTAATTCTTTTTCTGTGCTTCTCATATATCTAACTTCTTGACCAAATTTAATTATATTAAAGCATTCATACAAATGTTAGCATTTTATCTCTTCAATTCATCATACCCTTCTCCCAAAACAAAGCCAAACATCTTCAAACAACCCCACCTCGATCGGACGGACCCATAACTAACCCCCCACCAGAAGACCATCTTTGCTGAGTCAAGGCTGATGAGTGCTTAGCAGACGACGCTTAGGCTCTATTACACGAGCCTGACAAAACATCCTCGATGCGGGGGGTATTACTCTGTCACTGCGCGCGGCTATTGGAAATCCACCAAAACATGATTTGTTTCTTGTGTCTGAATCTTATCCAACGCTTTGCTAAGCCAAATGTTTCATTTCACTACGTGCACAGGCTCAGAATCCCAGACTCAGAGTGTGAATCTTGGTCTCGCTGGTTTCCTATCTGATCGTGTATATCCGTTATCCACATCTTCCTCACATCATCTTGTTCAATCTTATGCCGTGCAGCTCTCACCGACATCCCTAACCTCCTGCACCAGCATAAACAGCTACTGTGGATCTGTTCAACACTCCCTTACATTAGACAACGTGGTTGTTGTTGGCCGCTTGCAGCTGAAGCTCCGGCCCCGTTACCGCCTTGGAGCATCCACCCTCGCCTTATGAATGGAACGACTTTGCATATAATCTCATGCCGGACCCTCTCCAAGTCTCAAAAGTCGACTCGATTACGACCAACTTGCAGAATCTTCTCCGGAACGTACTATCCGGCTATGTTGTCACACGATAACTTCATTCATTGTGTCCAAAATCAAGTTACAAGTGTTCATGGCTGTAAAAAGTCTGACATTTTCTGTACACCAACTTCTTCACATCAAAACTCAATCCCCAGTATCAACGCCACACTGTAATAGATGCTCACAGTAGCAATATGTTCGCAGGATGCTGCCACTGAGGCTTGAATCCATCCTCGGCCAGTTACCAAGGCTGCTCTTCGAAAGATTAAACCAGACCAAACTCCATGCTTACGTTAGATCATTTGTACAGAGTTCAAACTCTTGAAACAAGCCAAACTCATATAAATCAATGAGAAAAGAAACCCGTAACTAAAAGAAAGACTTCGTATATCATGGGTGTGGTGATCGTGATTCGTCTCGTGGATGTGCGCTTGATGGTTCAATCACAATTTCAGGGAGTTCTGGTATCCTCAAGCTGGGTAGTTGCGGAGCGCCACCGTTGCTTTGGCCATTGGGAGAGTGAGAGCTATTACTATGCCCGTCCGAGGCTGGCTCCATCTCATGCCAATCTGACCCCAGGTCTCGCTCCGTAGTTTGCTGTGTTCGCTGTGTTCTTTGTGATGAAGACCGTTCTGGCCCGGGATAATCAGGTGGAGGTCCATGAGTTGAAGATCGATCATCATTGAGCGGTATGTCCTCATACTCTGGAGGAGGCATCGCCTCATCTCCAAGATCTGCTTCCACTAACTCAGGACTTGAACCAGCTCTGCCGTCTACGCTACCAGATCGGATGGAAGCTCCAGCCGAGCGCGCAGGCGCAAGGCTTGCAAAGTCATCGTCGTGGCTAGCAGCAGAGCTGAAGCTACGTCCTCGCTGATGTCCCGATTGCATGCTCGCAGCATCAGATAGTAAACCTACGCGTTCACTCTCGCTGCTGTTTGCTCTGATCCTCGTTCCGTCGTGTCGCGCAACACCTACGTCTGCGTATGATACACTCGACACAGATCTTTGCCTGTTATCCTTAATCTGATCCACAGTCGTTCGTAGTTCGGAGATGGTGTTATCCTCATTCGCAGCGCGAGTCTCCGCCCTGATTGCCTCAAGTTCGCGGTAGTCGTTCCTCTGTCGTGCCTGGCGACGTCGCTCCCTACGCTCCTCCCGTTCAGCAAGCGCCTGTCGTCGAGCCAGTCGGATCTGATAGAGAGTCTCCATCTCTTCATTTCGTGCTTCCTCCTCTGCTTCTGCAGTGGGTAGGTCGATAATCACATCCACACCGTCTCGTTCGCCTTCTCGTCCTAGAACCCGTTCATTGTGGCCTGCGCTCTGCCGATACGCCGGTAGTGTGAGGACGGAGCGGACGGAAGTATTTCGATCGACGATTGCGCCGGCATTGGCGCTGTTGCGAGCACTATTGCTGGCGGCACTATTGCGATTTTGTCGGTTGCTGTTGGTTGAAGTAGAAGTAGGATCGAGCTGATGTGACTGTCTCCCACTCTCCCCACCATCTTCACTGGCTGTTTGTTCATAGTTCCCCTGTGATCTACCCGTTATTCGTCCAAGAAAGCTTCCCTTCTTTTTGCTTTCTGTCGGCTTGTTCTTTTGTCGCTTCTTGAGTATGCAGACAGCTAACGTAATTGCTACAACCACACCGGCGATACTTCCGATAACCTGAACGTTGAGACATGAATGTTAGCGCCATGGAGTCTCGGCGATTCTTACACCTCAAGTGAACTCACAATAAAGACGACAGTGTTGTTGGTCCCACCATTATCGCTGCTGGATGGCGACGATTGCCGAGCTTGAAGTAAGTTCTCGGTGGCATCCCAGCCACGCGGTATTGGAACGTTCAAGTGCATTTCGAACTGGTCTGCACCATTCAGAACAAACAGAAGCTGACGGAATATGAATTGCTGGCGACAAATCGTCGGAGAGGGCGGATAGAAGAGGACCACAGAGAGGCGCGCCCGATTGGGTGATTGATGCTTGCCAATACGAGGCGGGAGTACAGAATGTCGTATATCAAGATTCAACGATGGGGCAAATGCGTTAGGAAGAAGGTTTGATTGACAGGAGATTGAATAAGGGCATAAGAAGATGACGACTTTTGCCTCCAAGTTCAGTCCAAATCCAAGCAAGCGATGCAATCAATGCATGCATGCACAGCTCAGCACAGCCGCGAAGTGTCGGGCGCTCGCGAGGCGCGAGGTTGGTTGGTTGGTCCCGTCCAGTCGGCGTGGGCTTGGCTTGGCTGAGTCTGTCTGATGCGAGAGCTGGACTTAGGAACAGGGGTCTTTCCGGGTCGTTTACCCTTTATACGCGCTGTGTGTTTCACGAAAGGGAAGCACAAATGGGATGATAAAATGATTGCAGTGGAACAAGAAATAAGGAGATTCGAATTGAACAGAGTAAGCTGATGAGAACAACTTGTCGTTCTTGCTTTTGCTCTGCAGTCAGATCAAGAATCGGCTAACATACAGAGGTGAGGTAACTGATCATCTGTCAGTGGCCGTTAGGTGGTGACATCAGTAAGCGGCTACGTACCTAACTTAGGGCCAAGCTCTGGCCTCTGCTTACTCCCCTAGTCCCCCTCAAGGGTTCTAATGGCTTAGACACTGATCATCATTAATTCGCGTAAAGATACGGAGTAGTGAATCACCTCTCAAGATGATTAGATGAAATGGCAAGGCATTGTGGCTGGTGGAAACCAGGTACCAACTCTATCTAGACGCTGCATATCAATTACCTGTCTGTCAAACCTATACTCATGGACAGCAGAGTAGTACCCAATCCTTGAACCACAGCTTCATCACCAGGAGAATAAGCATCCACAGGGCCCAGCTCATTACGCAAGCACACAGATCTGCGGGGCAGTCCCTCTTCTTAGTTTTCCATTTTGAAGGATCATCATCATCATAATCTTCATGAGAATTTCTTTCATGCCACGCCCTCATAAGGCATTTTGAAGCTCTCACCTGTTACATTCCATGCCATCGTAGAGCTGTCAATATCCACCCAAACCAAACTGCTTCACCAGCCGCTAAGGATCAACAAATACGCTAATGTCCCTTAAATCTGACTTCCAAGGTTGTGGCGTGGCTGGTGGCTTGCTGAGGTGTCCTCGCCTCTGACCCCTGTTGAAGCTCAGCCTCCTTGTGCAATCATTGTGGTCCTTGTCCGAAGGAGCCAATCTCTTAACTCGTTCATGAGCTTAGATTAACGAATACTTTGTTCGATTGACGAACTATCGACAGTGTTGGGTATTTGGTTTGTTTGTCACTCTTCAGACGTTATGATCGCAATTTGTTCTTTCTATACTAGTAAATATGGAGTGTTTGTCTAAGTCTTTATAAGGGTTAGCATTAGCCTTTTGTGAATTGATACAGCAATTCGGACATTCCGTGATAACCAGCCCTTTTAATATGGCCTTCTCTCCTTCCATCGTCTTACATTCAGCCGTGCATTGGACTCCGGCTTCATGTTGTACAGCCCAGCGGACTTTGAAACAGGAGCTTCTTGAGGATCTTTACATACCTTAAGCTGCTACACAGTTGACTGAATTACAACATTTGTCGAAACCAGTTTCACGGGAAGAAAGAAAAAAAGAAAGAAAAAAAAAACTTCCCTGGAGGAATTAAATGAATGATGATAAAAATTAGCATGTGGGAATAAACAACCCTAAACTCCCGCTCCAACCAGGTTCGTATAAATCACATGCTATTTATCCAAACTTCTTCTCAAACTTCTTAAACATACCCGTTACGCCACGTTCCAAACGTCCCGCGTTCTCCTCAAGTCTCCCTCGTGGCTCCGTCGTCTTGGGTTGGTATGCGGTCCCTTCTGAATGTGCCATTTCTGCCTGTGTCGGGCGGTAAACCTGCTGATGGATACTATAATCTGATCCTGCAGCTGGTGCCTGCTGTTGCTGTGCGTAGCTATACCGCGAAAAGCCTCCCGGGGGTGGTGGTGGAAGCCCAGGGTTAGAAGCTGGCGGTGTTGGTTGCGTGTGAGGTTGAGCTTGTACTGGCGGTTGAGTTTGCGGAGGTGGTGGGGGAGATACGAATCCGGGAGAACCAGGGAATGTTGCGCCATATGGACTTCCGAGTGCTTGAGCAGGCATTGTAGCAGCTCTTTGCAAACCAGGATGCTGACCGAACTGAGGTGGAGGCAGTCCAGGGCTAGTCACGCCTCCAGGAGGGAACTGTGATGGAGGTGGCATACCCGGCGTGAAAGGCTGCTTGTGATAATCATATGCGACAGCAACAGCAAGCGGGTTGAGGGGGTCCTCGTCCGGAGGTGGCGTCTTCTCTCGGTGCTGAATCGTCTCCGGAGCTGCTGGAGCGGCCGGGTTATAAGCCATCGGAGCAAAGCTGGCGGGGGCGGCCGGTGCCTCGGAGGACGGG
>JABCJY010001046.1:0-12322 GCA_013184415.1 Fusarium concolor
ATTTATATATAGATTAATTAGAAAGAGGGCTACTCGTGACTAGAAAAGCGGCATAGCTCCGTATACCTCTTTCAGTTGCTCCCAAGTAACACTCTCCCCATAGATAAGCCTTGCAACTATCTTCCCAGCAAAAAGACTTCCTTTTGGCGAAGACATGTACTGACGGTAGGTAATCTCCGCACTCTTAGAAGCCATATAGGCGGAAAGGGGCGTGAGATTCTACTGGAGTGTGATGCCCACATCTGGGTTATCGAGAGGCGGCCTCCTTTCTTGAACTCTCTCCATCTCTTTGATGGATTCCACAACAAGATTCTTGAGGTCGACCATGGGTTGATTCTCCTCGTCTGATAACCCCGGGAAGGTGGCAAATTCTGGACAAACAGACAACTGCTCGAGAGGAGCAGCTTGGGCACTACTCCAATCAACAATCCCGGTCAGATTGTACTCCTTGTCAAAAAGCATGTTGCCAAAATGCAGGTCGAGGTGACAGAGCGGGAATGTGCCTCGGACCCTATCCTCAACGACCATGTGGGTAAGACCTGTTTTCAGTACCCAACATGCTGTCAGCCAGTCTGGGTCATCGGGATGCAAGGCCATTGCTTCCCGATTTTCTGCCTGTCTCTGGTTGTAGAAATACTCAAATGATGTATCCAGAGGGCCAGGTGTAGCGTGCCATTCCATGGGTATGACCTCGACGGGCTGATCAGCATTCTCTCCACACCAAAGGCGCCCAATGCGGCTGAAGGTCAGGTTCTGAAGTTCTGCAAAGACGCTTGCGAGTTGCTTGGCTACTTTGGGGTGATGTTCGGAGGGTATGGTTGTCGCCAGGCCATTCAGAAGGGAGTGGCCACGATGCTCCATAAACATATAAGGGTAGCCAAAGGACTGGTCCGCAGACATGTCAAAGTCGAAAATTCGAGGAATCGGGATAGCAGTATTCTGTTGGATAATCCTCATTGTAGCAATCTCACTGAGCAATGATGTTTTATCGTTGTCATCAAGGGCTTGATGAGGAATTCTGGCGACCCAGTAGACATTGTCGGAAAATGCAAGTTCCAGGACAACATTGTTGAACCCGGATGTGAAACGAGTCAGATCGATGCTACACGAAACATTCGGAGACAAGTCTGGTTGATGTCTTCTGCGTGATGCTATGCCGCACGTCTTCAGATATTCAAAGTTGGCCGAAGAGAACAGGAGCTGAATTCTCTTATATTTATCCGATTCTGGTTCTAGGCTCGCAAAGCCCTGCCATGAGTCGCTTGGTCTTTCCATCTTGTCTACTGCCTTATGCAGAAGTAATGAGGGTTTCTCGGACGACTTGTCGGGAACCGTGCAGGTATCATCCAAGGACCTGTTCTTTACTATGGTGCCGCTGTATTAACGAGAGTCGTCTAGACTCTGTCATGGTTCACCTCACCTGGAGGACGGCTGAGGAGGCTCGGGGGGTGCTGTCAACTGTAGACGCGTCTGAGGCTGGCGATCAAACGACCAATCAAAAGTGAGTTTCCCCTCATTATAACCAGATCACTTTGTGGACAAAAGTCGCGTTATACTCGCTATCGCAACAGCAGCTTATCTTAACTCATGTTGCTCAACTTCAACTTTGGCAATGTCACTTCTACGGTTGCCTCCCGAGACTCTAAGACAGATCTTTGATCAACTTGACTCATCCTTTTTTCACGAGGATTTAGGCCGCCTCACAATCTGCAATCAGTGGTTCGATTTCGCTCTTCCTGCATGCATGTCTCAAGTACATCCCCCTTTCTCAAGAGGCCCTGCGAAATCTAATCATCTCTACGGCAACAAACAAGCCTTCTCCGCTTGAAAGCAGCCTGGAAACCCTAGACCTTGATCTAAGAGGATATCAACACTGTAGCCCTGCGCCCTATCCTCAGGAGGAGTGTGCGCAGGAGTCGACTTTACAGCCTACTGCCCCAAGCAAATCTCAGTTCAAGGGCTAGAGCGGGAACCCCTGGCTATCAGGCCTAGGGCTGAATTCCAGCCAGGCCTGAGGCCCCTGATAGAGTACTTCTCTGATCTCTTCTGCTTCCAGACCCAACAACAACAAATGCACATTCCAATTGTCGACTACGTCCCTTGAGACTGGTCTATACCAACCATTATTTGACACAATAAGGCCGCAGCATATCATATTCACCATGCCTTCCAAACCGAGATACATGCGCATGACACAGGATGATCTTGCCTGGGAGAAAAGCGACGAAGAGGCCGAGATTTGGGTGGGGTCATTACTCGAGGCGCATGTATACCGCGACATTGGCAGCTTTATCAATAAACACCGACCCGGGGAGCCTGTGCAGCTTCACAGTCCGATCAGAGGCGGGTACAACATATTTTTCCGCCTCGAGTATAAGGACGGCTCCTCAGCTGCTCTTAGGATCCCCTGCAAAGGTATTTATCTGTGAATGCAGTCAGTGTCGTTCTTGATTTAGCAATCGATTAACTACCCATGATAGGAATCGTCAAGTGTCCGGACGAGAAAGTCCGCTATGAAGTCGCAACGATGAGATATATTGCCGAGAAAACCACAATTCCAGTTGCCAAGGTCTACCATTATGGTACCGCAGCGGAGAATCCTATTGGCCTAGGACCTTTCATCATCATGGACTATACAGAACACGAGAGAACAATGTCGGAGGCTCTTAATGACCCTGTGATCAACTCTAGCGAGTCTCATGTCCTAGATCCCAACGTCAGCACAGACAAGCTCGAGGTTCTCTACAGACAGATGGCCAACATCGTTTTGCAGCTATCTTCGCTGACATTCGACCGCATCGGATCACTGGGTCAAGATGAAGACGGGGCGTTCCATGTGTCCGGGCGACCACTGACTATGAACATGAACTCGATTCTCGAGTTTACGGAGGCGCCTCCGTCTCTATTGCCAAACCGGCAATATTATTTGACCGCTACGGAGTGGTACACTGCACTAGCTGACATGCACCTGGCGCAGTTGGTGTTTCAGCACAATGACGCTGTCGACGATGAAGAGGACGCGAGAGATAAGTACGTCGCTCGCCAGCTTTTTCGGCGGCTGGCCACAGAAGGGCAGCTCGCGTCCGGATTTAACACGGACGAGGATCAAGAATTTCGACTGTTCTCAGAAGACCTGCGTCCCTCCAATGTATTGATCGACAAGGACCTCCGCGTGGTCGGCGTAATTGATTGGGAATTCGCTTACATGGCGCCTTCGCAGTTCTCCTTTGACCCGCCTTGGTGGCTCCTCCTGAAGGCACCGGATGATTGGTCCGAGGGCGGGTATGTGTCTTGGATGGAGACATATGAGCCTCGCTTGAAAACGTTTTTACGTCTCCTAGAGGAAGAAGAACAAAAGTTGCAGGCTGGCCCTGGAACAACCAGTGACCAAGGAGGAGTGCATCTCTCTCTCTCTCAGCAGATGCGCAAACGCTGGGAGAGTAAAGCATGGCTGATCAATTACGCAGCCCGGAACAGCTGGGCGTTCGACTTTATCTACTGGAAGTTCTTGGACGGAAAGTTTTTTGGGCACAACGAGAACGGCGATCATCACGAGAGGCTCGGCATGCTCAGCAAGTCTGAGACGGAGACTATGGAGCAGTTTGTGAGGATGAAGATGCAGGAACGCGGCGAGCGAGCATTAGTTGAGTGGGATGATGAGAGTGCGACGACTAGGCTCGCCCAGTTCATCGTCTAGCAGGAAGATGATCAAGTGCGGAAGCCTAACGCTGAATGACGCCAGGGGCGGCCATTGTTCGCCTGTTGCTGTTCTCAGCCGCAGAAATGAGGACATCCCGATCTATTTTTGGCGGGGATGGTTTCGTCCCCTCGTGTCGGACGAGTGCGAACTTGCTAACGCGTCGTCGAATTGACTTGGGTTGGCCTAAGCTGATACCGTTGCAGAAATGTTCCTCTGTCGTTCGCTGACTGGTTGCATCTGCACGTTTCGGGAGGCTGCCGATGAGGGTGTCAAGGCAGAGTAATTGGCGATGCAAGGATAGTCCTGAGGAATGACTAAAAGGAAGAGGAAGAGGCAGAGGCTGCTTCTGTCATCTTATGGACCAAAGGGGCCACCGCGCCTGGGCATCCGTCGACGCGGTGCCCTCTTCATCATGGAACGGCAAGAAGCAGCAGAAAGAAGGCCAGAAGTGGACGCGAGCTGGCGTCAATACATGTATATAGTTACATGTCCTCCCGCTCTGTTGGAGCCATAAGACTTATTATAAGAAAGCTAAATATATAAATTTCCTTTACTTTATTTAGAGATATTAATAAGACGAATTTTATAACCTCAGCCTCTAACAAACGCGCGCGATCACGTGCAGATAAGACTGCTTATCTAAATAACTTTCCGCTCTAGGTTCCGTTTGGCGGCTGATGCGACATCACCAGCTCTAACTCTGCATTTCCCTTCGAACAAACAAACTTCACATAAGATCAGAAGAGATTTAGAATACTACTCGACATGTCTGCTCCACCGCCCAGACCATCACCGTCTGGTACCGGCGCTGGTGCCGCTTCAAAGGAAGAGAACATCTACATCCCATCCTTCATCAGTAAACGCCCCTTCTACGCTGGCGAAGAAGGCGACGACAATGACTATCTCAAGCATCAACGTCGCGAAGAGAAGGACGAGAAGTCTCAATGGTACGATCGCGGCAGGAAGGCCGGCCCAGCTGCGACCAAGTACCGCAAAGGCGCATGCGAAAACTGCGGCGCTATGACACACAAGAAGAAAGATTGTTTAAACCGGCCACGAGCGAGAGGCGCAAAGTTGACAGGCAAAGACATCCAGGCCGATGAGGTGATCCAAGATGTCAAGATGGGATGGGACGCCAAACGTGACCGATGGAATGGCTACGATGTGAAGGAATATCGCAGCGTGGTCGACGAGTTCAACCAGATGGAGGAACTGCGCAAACAGGCCACCAAGGGCGAAAACGGCGACCAAGAGGCGGATGAAGGCGACAAGTACGCGGAAGAGAACGACATGAGCAAGCACCAGAGCACGGCAACGCGGCAACTGCGAATACGAGAAGATACGGCCAAGTACCTTCTGAACCTCGACGTTGAATCTGCCAAGTACGATCCGAAAACGCGATCATTGGTTGATGCTGGTGCAACCGCAGACAAGGCGGCAGACGCGTTTGCGGAGGAGGGCTTCATGCGATCCTCGGGCGATGCCGGCGCGTTCGAGAATGCCCAGCGCTACGCATGGGAGGCTCAGGAGAAGACCGGTGATACAAGCCAACATCTACAAGCAAATCCAACAGCAGGAGAGCTCTACCGGAAGAAAGAGAGAGAAGAGGCGGAAGCAAAGCGTGCGGAACGAGAGAAGCTGCTTCTCGACAAGTACGGTGGAGACCAGAAGGTCATGCCAGCTGCTTTGCGCAACATGACTGTGACTGAATCCGAGAGGTTTGTCGAGTACGATGAGGCTGGTCTGATCAAGGGTGCTCCTAAGAAGGAGGCCAAGTCCAAGTACGCCGAAGATGTTTTTATCAACAACCACACTTCAGTATGGGGCAGTTGGTGGTCCAATTTCAAATGGGGCTATGCTTGCTGCCATTCGTTCATCAAGAACAGCTACTGTACTGGAGACGATGGTAAGCTGGCATGGGAGGCAGCTGAGCGTCAACGAACAGGTGCCAATCTAATCCAGGATAAGGAAGAGACAGAGGAGCCAGAGAAGGAAGGACAAGAGAAGAGCAAAGAGGAAGAAGAGCAGCCGCGCAAGCGGACAAGAGAAGAAATGATGAATGGGGTGACAGAAGAGGAGATGGATGAGTACAGGAGGAAACGGACAGCGACGAACGACCCAATGGCAAAAATGCTAGGCAAGGATGAACTTTTGACATAGCGGTGGTTTTACTACACATAATTACAATACATATCACGTATATCCAGTAATTAGATTCATGTTGACTGGAGATGACATTCAAACATACACTACAAATGAACAATGATGGGTGGAGGAGTCGTGATTGGATTCATGTTTCATGAGATTCATGTACACAGTTGGAGAGACACCGGGAAATTTTTGTTTGTCGTTATCCGGTGAAATCATTCCATTTTTATCCTCTGGCCAACGCCGCAAGCTATGAAGAGAATCCCCTTCCCATGAGTGGTATCCCATCACCAAGAGCCCCAAGACAGGGAGAACCGTTTTTGCATTTTGGGTTGCATTTACTCCTCGTCCTCCTCGTCCTCACCACCCTCACCGCCCTCGGCGGCCTTGGCCTTCTTTCTGCGGACACGGCCGGGGCGGCCACCACCGAAGGGCGAGGTAAGAGCGAAGTCGATGTGCTTCTGGGAGTCGAGACGGACGATGAAAGAGGGAACGTTGACAATCTGCTTGCCGACTCGGATGTGACGCTGGCGGATCAGGACACGGGCGTGGTGGATAGACTTGGCAAGACCGAGCTTCCAGACACAGGTCTGGAGACGGCGCTCAAGGAAATCCTCGATCTTGAGGGCCAGGACGTAATCCAGCTTCATGCGGGACTCGTCAAGGACACCGACACGGACGAGACGTCGAATGAGGGCATTGCCTTCGAAAAGACGCTTGGGGTCCTTCTCGTCGAGGGTAAGAAGCTGACTGCAAAATTGTTAGAAGAAAAATTCCTTGATCAGCGCGCAAAAAAAAGTGCAAAAGGTTTTAACATACCGGGCAGCACGACGGATCTTGGACAGAGTCAGACCGACTCGCCAGACCTCACGCTTGTTGCGCAGGCCATACTCGCCGACGAGCTTCAACTCGGAGTCACTATTGTTATTCGGTCAGTCTTCATTTCACATTCGACTTAAACAGAGACAAGCTCATGTTCAGTGGCCGGTGATACTGACAGTCGGGCAGACTCGAAGGGTCGGCGGGGGACACGGGAGGTCTTGGAGTGGGCGCGGGGAGGCATCCTGAAGACTTTGTTAATTGATGCACTTTTGATGCTCGTGTGCTCTCGTGGGTGATACTCACTTGACTTGCTCCTTGGGTGTGTTCTGCGGGAGTTGGAACTTTCTCACAAGGAGCAAATCTAAGCAAAATGTGCGACGGGAAATTTGGGCGATTTGAGGGTCACGTGTGACAGCCGCACAGAAACCCTAAGAAAACGGGCAGGTGCGGGCAGGCCCCCACCCACAATCGCCCTTGCCCTACTGAGACGGGAAAAAAATTTCGGAAAATCTGAGGAGCCGCTCCCACACAAGGCCGCCTTCGAGAAATCCACAACACCAAAGCGAAGGACTTCACCATCTCTTTCGCCAACCACGACTACTAACCCCAACCCGACCGGTACCGGCATATCACATTCGAGATGGGTCACTCCTACGGAAAGAGAGCGGGCACCCGCGTATGTTCAACCACCGATTCTGCGAGAATGAAATTTCGACGACGTCGGGGCATGAGACTGACGATGTGAATTTTTTAGTATGCCTTCAGCCGTGACTTCCGCAAGAAGGGTATGATTGCCCTGAACACCTATCTCCGACAGTACCGCGTTGGTGATATCGTCGACATCAAGGCGAACGGTGCCGTCCAGAAGGGGTAAGCAGAGCCCCCTTTGCCACAATGCGACAGAAAGACACGCGAAATTGCGAAACTTGGGCCGCTTTGGAGGAGTTTCTTGTGGGAAATGCAACAGAAGAGGCTAACAATGGCTTGCAGTATGCCCTTCAAGGTGTACCACGGCAAGACTGGTGTCATCTACAACGTCACCAAGTCTGCTGTCGGTGTCATCATCTACAAGCAGGTGAAGCACCGATACATCGAGAAGCGAATCAACGTCCGAATCGAGCACATCCAGCAGTCCCGATCTCGTGAGGACTTCCTCAAGCGAGTCAAGGCCAACGCCGAGGCCAAGCGTGAGGCCAAGGCCAACGGCACCGTCGTCCAGGTCAAGCGTCAGCCCGCTGGACCCCGTGAGGCTCACACACTGTCGCTCGCCGACAACCCTCCTCAGACTGTCACCCCTCTTCCCTACGAGACCACGATCTAAAAGAAAAGATATTGCGGGTGGGGTTTGGTGGTGCTGGCTTCTTTTTAACTGGGGGTATTGCGTCCGGATGGGAAACTCTGCATGGCAAGGGCTTGCATTTTGATGTCCATAGGCAATGAGACCAAAAAAAAAAGACATCGTTTGAAGCATGCCTCTTGTCTGTATTTGAAGATACCTTTAGTGATGTGCTCGGCCCATGTAGAAGGCATGGTGCCTGAACAACATATAAATGAACTGACGCTTCCCTTATGATTGTTACATCTGACATGTCCGGCAATTGACTATCACTTGATTCGAGTTCATTATGATTTGACACTGCCAACGTAAGTTTTTGAAATGAAACGTAGTTGTCATGATAGTTCGTTGACTCCTTCAGAGTATTTTCTATCCCATGATTATTCTCTCATCAAGATGACAGCTCGACAAGATTCTGACAAGCTTGCTTGGGATCGGAGCGATGAACTCTGGGCAAAGGCGATGAAACAAGTTGGATTGTCATCCACGTGTCGCAAGATTGAATCTTTTGCTGAAAGGACTTTTGGAAAAGCCGCCACCTTGGTCACCCCAATCATTGTAGGCGGCTTCAACGTTCTATATCCTATGCGGATTGAGGGTCTTTCTGGCAACGTTCTTGTGCGCCTACCCTGTCCTGACCAAGCCGTGTCTCCTATAGAAAAGACACTCGCAGAAGCTGCGACGGTCGCGTATATAAGCCAACACACTCAACTACCAGTACCCAGAATCTTTTACCATGGTGTTGATTCTGATATTGGGCCGTTCATGATTATTGAAGACCTTGGGTCCCGGGGAGGGATGGGCCAAGCTCTGGAAGCTCCCCGTGAGGATCTTAATGATCCGCCCATCTTGCGACCCGATATTTGCGAAACAAAACTCAAGAGCTTGTACGTTGAGATGGCACGGTGTATGTTGCAGCTGGCACAACCAGAATTTCCGCGCATTGGAGCTCTTGTCAAGGTAACCCCAGGCTCCTACGATGTGTTAGGACGACCCATCACCCTTAACATGAACAACATGGTTCAACTTTCAAACATTTCGAAATCGATATTTCCGCCCGAAGGGACGACTTATAAGACCGCTGATGAGTGGTACACGGTATTGGCCGAAATGCAAATAGCCACTCTCATCTTCCAGCACAACGACATGGTATTGTCTGAAGATGATTGCAGAATCAAATACGTCGCTCGGCAACTGTTTCGCAAATTGGCCAAACAAGGCCGACTGTCCAATTTCGGGGTTTCCCAAGATAAGTGGTCTGCCTACTCCAACACCAAGCACGCTGGACCAAGGTTACCGTCACCGGACGGTTCAGGCTCTTTTCGCCTCTGGTCAGATGATTTTAGACCGGCCAATGTTCTTGTTGATGATGGTGACCACGTTCTCGGGGCTATCGACTGGGAGTTCGCCTACGTTGCACCAACACAGTTTGTCCTGGACTCGCCTTGGTGGCTGTTACTCGATGTACCCGAGATGTGGGATGGAGGCATTGAAGATTGGAGGAAGACCTACGAAATTAGACTGGATACCTGGATTTCAGCAATGCAAGACGCAGAGCAAGACATGAGTCCAGATTCTTTCCTGCTTTCAGCATACATGCGAGAGAGTTGGACGACGGGTCGCTTTTGGCTCAATTACGCCGCCAGAAGGAGTTGGGCGTTTGACACCATCTATTGGAAGTACCTGGACGAGAAGTTCTTCGGTGAGCAGGAAGAGGATACTCCTGCTGAAGAATTGTGGAAGACCAGGGTCCACCTCCTTAGTGAAGGGGAGCAAGCGGCAATGGAACCGCTGGTACAAGCCAAGATGGCCGAGTCCAAGAAACGGGTTCTGATTGAATGGGACGCTGAGAGCGCAAAGCAGTATCTCTCTTCTTTCCTATTTGATTAATCGGGGCGACCGTAGATAACTCGCAGAATGCAATTTCTTGTGACGGCATAAGGGCAGGTATCCAATGGCCTGGTTGTGTCCGTTGAGATGTCGAAACAAGATCAGAGCGAATACGGGGGGTCAGCCTTGATGGCATGGAATGTTTCTGGCAACTTGCAGGTGTTATATACCACCTAGTCTCTCCTACTAGATAAGCAAAATTCTTAAATAATGGAAAAGGGAAAGATAAGCTATAAAGAACCTCATTAGCATCTTCCAAGGTCACGATTTCGCATCACAACATTTAAGCTCAAGGTGCATCAGGAATAGCAGAGTCAGCATATACACATGAGGATGAGGGCTAGACATAGGGCTGGGGTTCAACCTGGTACCTGTTTTAGATAGTCAAAAGTACAAATAGTTTAGATTACTGCTCAATTGATTAGATGCTATGTTTTGATCTGATTTGTATCAGTATTGCACGAATGCCTCAACTTGGCGCGACATGGAGCCCACGATAACCTGTGCTTAAATAAGTCACCAAAAAAATTCCACTTCTCGGCTTGTGTGACCTGAGAAACGATATTATTACACACACGATCCCCCCTGAAATGCCTTGAACTACTTCTTGAGTAAATTCTCTTGTGTATTGTTCATTTTCATGGCGAAACAACAATAGTTGGTGCTGAACCTCATTGACAAGAGCGATGCCATTCCTCCAATTACCCTAAAGCAGAGAAAAATAGCTGTGGAGAAGGCGGACTAGGCCGCTTAGGGTTTAGCATCGCACTCAATGTCTTTCGCTTGGAGCGGGAGCTAGAAAGGACATTTAATGCGCAAATCACTTATTCTCCATGGTAAAAAGATGCAAAAAAGGCGAGCTAGCGCAGAATGATCCTTTTAGAATCATTTGTCTCCTTTTTAATTCATTACGCTGTCGCTATTCCAAAATCCATATGCCGTTAGTTTGTATGGAACGTCACTTCAAGTTAATTCCAAAACACCATCATAACATCTTCACCTCAAACCAACATACAAACCGATTATGCCATCCCAGCGCAACACATCATGTACACCTCAGTAATAGAAGCATGGATCAATGAAGTAGCAGAAAGCAACTCCAGTCCCTCCCTGAAGGGCAAGCGTGACAACGAAACGGACTATCCCAGTCCAATATCTAGTCCTACAAGAGGCCCGAAACGGCCACTCACAGAACCCATGTATCTGGATGCAACGCCTCGCGCGCCACAAGAGCCTCATGTCATCCAGTTCAGAAAATCTGCATCATCTTTTGCGAAGAGTCTGAAGAACGCTGGGGAGTCACCGTCTGCGAAACGGCGTCGTCAGTTTCCAAGCAAGAAGCATTATACCACTTCGAGTCTGATGAAGCTCGACCCGCCTATACATGTCATACAAACACCAGGTTTATTGGTAATACCAAAAAGCATACGCGGCTTGTACACAGAGCTATACCACATCGCAGACAAAGTGAACATCCTCCCACCCAACATCAAACGCATTATGACCCCCAAGGCCATGGAGAACATCCTCATATCACCGCACAATTGGAAGCAAGATGACGACCAAGAAAACGACCCATGGATAAAGAAGGAACACGACCTCATTCTCGATATCCTTGAAGAGGCCGAGGAAGCACAGAGGCTGGTGAAAGGCGAATCGGCGTGGAATGCCCAAGTCCATTACCCCATTCTCAAGCTCGCCTTCTCGCAGTTCCCCTCACTTCGTCCCGAAACCATCACCAGCGCCCAGATCATCAAAGACTTCCGCCCAAGGTCAGATAGTCTATCCAGCTCAGCATCATCATCAAGCGCTGCGTCAAGTCACTCAAGTCTCGTCAGCGGCGACTCGGGAACATGGACAGAAGCTGAATCATCAGTCCATAAGATGGTCGATTTTGCGCTCGCCCTCATTCCCCACGATACACTCCAAGCCACCATCGACAAGTTTCTCAAGACACAGTCGCACGATACAATCAATCAGACAGCATATACTGCTTTGGCTTCCAGACCAGCACCGCTCTTCATCGAAACAAAGACTACAAGCGGCACTGGAAACCGCAGTCAGGTGCAACTCGCGATCTGGGTAGCAGCATGGTATCAACGACTACGAGCTGCAAAGTCCACTAAAGACTCTATTCCTATTCCTTTATTACAAGTTTACGGGAATGTTTGGCATGTCATTTTTGCCACGGATGAAAAAGACAAGATCGTAGAGTTTTCTCCCACTATTGATGAGGGGTATGCTAATATGATGCAGACTATCATTGACCAAGTGGTCCGAATTGGGGATACTGCAAGTATAGTAGGAATGTATCAGCTCCTCACGGCTTTGAGGGTAATTGGGAAGTGGGCAGATACGGAATTTCGGACATGGATTGGTGATTTTCTAGAAAATATATAGATTTCTTTAAAATAATAATATTATAA
>JABCJY010001047.1:0-32691 GCA_013184415.1 Fusarium concolor
TAAAAATAAAAAAAAAAAAAAAACCACGACAATAGGGTTACTAGTCGAATCGGCACTTAAACCTCTACAGACATGATAGCGTCAGGTCTACGGAGTATGGATTGTCTCTGGCAAAAATGAGTTATCTATTTCGGCCTTCGGCTCTTACCTATGAGCATTTAATGAATCCTGAATACACCAAGTGAGGCTCATTGAGTCGTGGCTTTTTTCATATGTAGTCCTAAAGAATAATCCTTGATATTTACCTATCCATAAGTCCCTTCTAGGCAATATACTTTATTTCTGTCACAATCTGACCCAAAGGAAGCGATTTCAATAGAGGAATAATTTGGATCTCAACAATAACACATACGTACCTTCGCGTCCTCAACGGGTAAAGTGCAGCTTTCTGCCAGGCACAATGTATGAAAGGGGCACACAACTCAGCTCATTGGATGGATGTCTTCAGCTTACTGTTCCCAGTCACTGGGGTATCTCCACCTTCTGGATGCAAGGAACAAAGAGACCCCGGGCCAAGATGAATACACAAGCCGTGATGCTGCCTCGAATCATTGATTATAAGATGGTACTATGTAAGTAGCACGCCTGACCAGACAAGCGGCTATTGCCATGTTTTGTATGTTGTGGCATGGAACGAGGGTTTCGATCAGCCATGACGACGTTGTGTTACCTGTAGGTCCATGACCGCGGGTGTGATGTTTCCCAGGGGAAGAGGATGGCAGCACCTTGAGCTTCAAACCTTGTAAAAAAGAGTGAGGCTGCCCACATTCGGGTTTACACTAACAAATACTGTACCTAGGTAGGCAGGCATCTGTACTTAAAGGACTTACTAGATATTTAGGAGGGCCGGACCGAGCTCTCAACCATTCCACTGGTCACTGCAAGCCCGTGCTAAATAACACTGTACGCTCGTTTGCGTGGAACCCCTAAATATCGGGCGTCTGAGCTGAGACCGGGCTATGGCCGTCCAGGGGCACTGTAGAATCTACGATCATTGGCTGGAAACACCAGGGTTCAGAACTGAAAGGTGCTGGCCTTTAAGCAAAAGACAGCGAGCAACAGGAGGACAAAGGCAGTTGAGGCCACTGTGAGAGGCGGACAAGGACGAACTAACCAAAGCCCCATCCATCGTTGTGCTGCCAGTTTCCGTTGCAGCTGTCGCAGGCTTTGTTGGCACATTTCGTACCTGAGCATCATCACTTTCTTTTCATCTCACATCTTTTTCTGCGCAATCTGACAGGGGCTTTTTATCTGCCGCATCGTCACTCCTTTCCTTCCTTGAGCGCCTGGATTTTTACGGCTGCTTCAAACTGTACTCAGTTGCGCGGACGAGGATTGATATCGACAGGATTCGCTCCTCGACAGCGTGCAGCAGCGCATCATCCGCCTTGAAGCCAGCCCCCTCCCCTCGACTACCGGAATTCGGGAGGTTGACCACGTCCTCCAAAACCTCCCAAACCTCCAAAGAGCAATCCGCAATTCCATCAGCACGCTCGCCAATGCTGACCCAGCCATCTCGAAACTCGAAACCCGATTCTTGCTTCTCCATTTGCGGCTGGAATTCCTCCGTCGTCGGGTTAGTTGCTTGGTCCCTCAACGGGTTGACACGCGACGACTGCATCACGGCGACGTCCTACTCTTGCGACCGACTCATCGCATTTTAATTGCCAAACATAAAATACTGCTCTCGAATCGATTTCTAGCCGCTTTGCGGCTGCTTCACACTAAGTCATGGCCTTCCTCTTCAAATCAAAAAAGCATCCAGAGCGGTCGCAGCCTGCAAGTCGCGATGCAGGGTCTGGCTCCCAAGGGTCGATCCAAAGCGCCAGTGCCCGCGTCGCTGAGAAGAACTCTGTACAACATCGCGCGACTCCCACCGGGAGTTTAAACTCAATCGAGAACGAAGGTAGCAATGGGAGTCCCGATCATGGACATGGGCACGGGCATGGGCGTCGTGGTGGAAGTGCTGACCAGCCAGTCCAACAGCCCAGTGATGCATCCGTAAGTTTCATATGTGCCCGGGACTGCGAGAACGGCGGTCTTGATCTATCGGCAATAGTTAACCACTGCTTTTAGGTACGAAATGGCCCTCCCCTGAATGGCCCCAATGCATCGCTATACCCCTGGTCGCAACGCCGATTAACGTACACTTCCACCCATCCTCCACCGTTCCCACGATACGGCGCTGCAGTGAACTCCGTCTCTTCTAAAGAGGGGGACGTATACCTAATGGGTGGTCTGATTAATGGGTCAACTGTGAAGGGCGATCTCTGGATGATCGAGGCCGGGGGTAACATGGCATGTTACCCCTTGGCAACAACAGCAGAAGGCCCTGGCCCTAGGGTTGGACATTCTAGTCTTCTTGTTGGCAATGCGTTCATCGTGTACGGAGGCGACACCAAGATAGACGAGGCTGACGTTCTTGATGAAACACTTTATCTTCTCAATACTTGTAAGCCCACTCATAGATAATCGTTTCTGTTCGCTAACCCAAAGCCAGCAACAAGGCAATGGTCTCGTGCTCTACCCGCTGGGCCTCGACCCTCAGGTCGCTATGGTCACTCACTTAACATCCTAGGATCTAAGATTTATGTCTTCGGTGGCCAAGTTGAGGGTTTATTCATGAATGATCTTTCAGCATTCGATCTCAACCAACTCCAGATGCCTAATAATCGTTGGGAAATTTTGGTCCAGGGCGAAACCAGTCCCAAGATGCCTGCAGCCCGTACTAACCATACTATGATTACTTTTAACGACAAGATGTATCTGTAAGTATTCATACCGAAATATGCTGAGCAGCCACTGACGCACCAGTAGTTTTGGTGGTACCAATGGTTTCCAATGGTTCAATGATGTTTGGTGTTACGATCCAGCAGTCAATAAGTGGTCTCAATTCGACTGTATAGGTTACATCCCAGCGCCGCGTGAGGGTCACGCTGCTGCCCTGGTTGACGATGTTATGTACGTCTTCGGAGGACGAACGGAGGAAGGGACAGACCTTGGCGACCTTGCAGCTTTTAGGATCTCTTCGAGACGATGGTATACCTTCCAGAATATGGGGCCATCCCCCTCTCCACGCTCTGGGCACAGCATGACGACAGTTGGGAAATCGATCGTGGTTCTTGGCGGAGAGCCGAGCTCAGCAACTACCTCTGTCAGCGACTTAGGGCTTCTTTATGTCTTGGACACTTCAAAGATTCGATATCCGAACGATGCGCAGCAGATATCCCAGCAACGAGTGCACGGTTCACGCAGGCCGAGTGCGAGCGAAGGCAGCCGGCCACACCCTGCACGAGATGGATCAAATGGCCCGACGGATTCGAGAAAGATGACCGGAGGGGGTCCTTCCGCTCCATCGAACGGACACAGATCGCCACCGAACAACGGCGATGCAGAAAGCCCCCAACCTACATCCGGAAACTCGAAACTTCCCAAAGCCTCGGCGATGCCTCCATCGGGACCTCCTCCCCAGGGACCGATGCCAGCTAGGCCTACTGTTGATGTGTCTGCAGTTGCACGAGTTAGAGGACAGTCTGCAGAACGCAGCGGCGCTTCAAGTTCTCCAAGAACGATGCACTCTGGTTCACCGATCACGCGAGAAGTAATTAATGAGACTGAGAGCCCTGTATCAAATGGTCGACGAACGCCTGTTCAACAACCTGCACGCACTGGTTCGAAACAGGATCAGGTAAATGGAGACACATCTAAGTCTAAGCAAGCGCAACAAAGCCGCCCCCAAGGCGCTGGAGATGGCCCACCAGATGCTGCGACCAAATCAGTAGTGACACCTCGCCCAGCGTCACCACCAGTTCCCGTGAGACAGCCAAGTAATCCACTTTCCAGACGATCTTCTGGAAGGAACTCGCAAACCGTTGTGCTTCTCAAGGAGCTGGACTCTGCCCGGAATAGAAATGCGTGGTATGCTTCCGAGCTGGAGCTTGCGCGAAAGGCTGGCTATGTTCCCAATACTTCGTACAGCCCTTTGCTTGATAGCAAGGCCACCGAAACCTTTGATGACGAGGATCGACCACTCATCGAGGCTTTGCTAGCAATGCGATCGGAACTTGCTAATGTTCAAACTGCGGTGGACAAGCAAGCCGTTGTTGCAGCGAAGCAAATTGCTGAGGCAGAGAAGCAGCGTGATGCCGCCATCCAAGAGGCTGTTTACTCTAAAGCCAAGCTCGCTGCGCACCTTGGCGGAAGTTCGGCGAGCACGCCGCAACTTGATGGTCCCAGAGACGATTCTGAGATTAGGTCTAGCGAGTTGAGTAGAAAGCTTGCATCTGTATTGCACATTCAGAAGGATCTCCAGTCTCGACTTGATTCTGCCAAGAGCGAGCTTGACTCGGAGAAGAAGGCGCGGCAGTTAGCAGACGATACCTCACACGCAGCTCAAAAGCGCATGGCAGAATTGGAAAGCTACAAGCAACAAACATCAACGGAGGTTGAACGTCTTAAAGCGGAGCTACACCTTGCCCAACATGAAGCGCGGGAACATTCAGTTGCTCGCGCTGAAGTTGCGGCTGCTGTTGAACTCCTTCGCATTGAAAAGAACGATATGCAGCAGAAGTATGAGGATGCTGTCGGAAGCTCAAAAGACCACAGCGAAACTTTCGACTCCCTCCGGGCTGCCATTGCAGCATCCGAAGATTCGACAGCCCTTTTGGAGTCTAAGCTCGCAGAAGAACGATCTCAGCGTGAAAAGATTGAAACACAGCTCAACAAGCTCAAATTTGAGCATGAAGCTCGTACTGCAGAGCTTGTTGCTACAACTCAGCGTCTACGCGATGCGGAGGAACTCTCAGAAAAGCACTCAGCCGAGGCCCGAACAAGTCGCCAAGCCGTTCTTGCGGGCCTTGACAAGATCTCGGCTCGAGATGTTTCTGGATCCAGCAAGGCGGATGCTGAGCGTATTGCCGCCCTACAGACTCAGCTTGCCACTTCAAATGAGTTGGTCAAGAAATACCAGCAGGAGCTTGAAGCTGCGGTCCACAAACTGCGTGGTGCAGAAGAGCGAATTGCTGGCCTTGAGCAATATCAAGAACAGTCAAGCCGAGAAGGAGTCACCATCCGAAGACAGTTGCAATCTGCCCTGCGCGACACACAAAGCCTACAAGCAGCCAATACTGATCTCAAAAATCAACTGGCTGCTCAGCAACTCGAGACAAATGCAATGACAGTGCAGCATAATGCGCTTAAGGATATCCTAAGCGAACGAGGTATAAGTCCCACGGCTTCTATCCGTGCTCGCAGCCTTCCCAACCCGCGGACCAACTCGCCGGATTTGAATCGCGTTCGAGACTTAGAGTCCCAACTTGCCACCTCTTCTGCTGCCCATGAAGAAACTAAGCAAGCATTTGCAATTCAAATTCAGGAATCTGAAGCCGCCTGGCGTGAGAAACTCTCGCAACTTGAAAGCGACTATCAGTCTGCTGTACACTATGTCAAGGGTACTGAGAAGATGCTCAAACAACTCAAAGATCAGTTATCCCGATACAAGACAGAGAATGGTCGTTTGAAGACGGAGATTGAAGAGCTAGAAGACCGTGTTCAAACCAAATCAACATCTGCTTCACCTCACTGGGAGAACGAGAAAGCTGAACTCGAGACGCGGATCCGAAGTCTCGAGGTAGAGCTTCAAGAGTCTGCGACACAAATGGAGAAGCGACTCCTTGGCCTTCAAACGGAGCTCCAGGAAACCAATCATCATCGCGAAGCAGCTTTGAAGGATAGCGAAGAAGCTACACAAAAGTTGAGCAGCCATCGTAAGGATCTCGAACAGCTGCAGTCAGAGAACGCTCTTCTAGAGCAACGCGCCAACGATGCTGAACAGAAAGTGGCTCTTCTCCTGGACCAAGTTGAGCATTCTGTCGATAACTATCGACGGCGTAGTCGACAAGTGCCCAGCATGAACTCTGAGATGGCCGCTAGTGCTAATGGTCTGGGACTGGGGCATTCGAGGCAGGAGAGTTCTGAAGGCGAGAGTATTTATGGGGGCACGACTGGGAACGGCGGCCTGGAAGCTAGAAACAGCGCGGCCCTAGACAGCCTTGCCAACGAACTGGAAACCCTTCGAAGTCAGTGGGAGGCAACCAACAAGAACTATCGGCTGAGCACCAACTTTGATTTCGAGACTACTACGCCTGGCGCCAAGAAGGACAATGATGCCGCTCCTGGTGTTGGCCTCAGCGAGAGTCTAGCAGACTGGCGCAAGAGGCTTGATACCGAGGAGCACCATAGCGACGGGGAAAAGCCCCGACATCCTTAATCCGAAGCGATTCCCGGATACCGATACGCTTTCATGACTCAAATATACCCACCGTCTTCGTTTTGATTTATCTGGGCGATGGTCAATGTCTGTACATCCTGATCTTCGCAAAGGTGGAATGGAGTTCGAGTTGTCTCGATTGGCAACGTATTGTTGTTTTCGAACATGATCTTTTTTAACCCTTTTTTGACTTGGTTGATTACCCTCAAACTTAATTCATTTCGAGGAGGGGCCGGTTATCTATTTAATCCCCTCCTGCTTGCCCTACTCAAGAGAGCTGGGTCGGCAAACTTCTTGTTCTAGTTATTCTTCTTCACCCTGTTTTCAAGAACTCGTCGTGTAAAATAAGAGACTTTCTCTATTCCTTGATTCTATAGTAGCAAAGGGAAGGGAGAGAAGCACCAGGGCGTCTTCGTCTCCGGAATATAGGTAGATCGTTGCTTCAGAGCAACTATACGCTGGAAGGTTGAGAAAATGTTCGGTTGGGAGAAGCGTAAATGAATAAATGAAGTACTGTCTGGTTCAAATTTGAAGTAACCGTCTTCCTGTTTTCCACCTGATACGCATTCAACAGAGATCTGCACTATTCACTTGGGTCGATTCAAGTTGGGCCGTCAAGCCTAAAACACAGCGAGCGTATAGAGTATTTGAAAACTTATGTCACTGGTATTTGCTCCGAAAGCCATACGGGTGGTTGCTAATGCAATAAAACCATCCATCTCACACTTCCTCGTGGTATCTGCTAATCCTTTTTCGCCTTGTCCCGTGTCCATATCTAGCAAACGATTTCTCTCCAAGTGTTAACATTACAATAAAGAATAAGTATCCGATCTAGTATCTTACGCGGAAGCGGCCATTAGACCCTTCTGGATCCTCAAGCATCGTTTGAAATCAAGTTTGCGCCCCTCACGAGGCATGTGCTCGCCACTGGCAATACAAAGCACACGCATTTTGGGGTCATATCTCAGACCTGTCAAAAGTTTTGGTGTGATGAGGAAATACTGACTTGAATGCTCACGACATGCAATCTCTACCATTCGTTCGTGCACCATGCGCTCATTGCGAGGATCCATGCCCTGGTTGATCTCATCCACAACACGAAATGGCGACTGAGCTAGAGATTGGAGGGCCATAAGGAAAAAGATTGTGGAAACGGCTCGCTCGCCACCAGATTGGCGATGTGCCGTCAGTTGTTGGAGGGTTTCATTCTCGCTAAAAAGCTGTCAGCCAAATCTTGAATGAAATTAGGGGTAGTATGAAGACCTACCGAAAACGAACCATGATGTCCAGTGCCCAGGCGTCAAAATCCTCTGGCTTGTGGACACGAACCTCTCCAGCACAACTGATCTGCTCAAAGTTGTATGCGAAGGCATCGTTGATTTTTGAGACCAACTCGTCGAGTTGGGGTTCCCATCTGGATCTCAATTCGTTGATTTCTTGGGTTATGCCGTCGAGCTTCTCAGTAGATCCAGCCATCTTACGTGTCAATCGAGCAATCTCCTCTGCACGCTTCTCAAATTCGCGCAGCACATTGGGATTGGCAATGTGCATCATTTCAAGTTTCGCTTCCTCCCCCCCCACTTCGTTTTGTATATCCTGGGAAGTTTTCCCTTCGCAAAGCTGAGAGAACAGGTCATGCTTCTCTGGTTCCTCATCGATGACTTGTTGGACCTCATTGGAAAGGCGGTTACCCTCATCTCGCGCTCGATTAGCATCGTCGGTGGCTTGTTGCAACGTTTCCTTTTCAGCATCAAGGCGCTGCATGATATGAGCGTTTCGTCCTTTGAGGCCTTCGACGTCTGAGTGGGCTTCAATGCCACGAATCTCGGCTTCGAGAAGGGCCTGGTGGGCTCTTCGTATCTTTTCAATGGTCTCCTTGTGGCGGAGAACAAGTTCAGCGCGACAGAGCACTGCTTCGTCCCACTCGTATTTGATCTCGGCCATTCTTTTGCGGGCATCCCGTAAGGATTGTTCATGAGACACCTTGGAGCGTTCTTCGGATTCTAGACAACTATCAGTATGATCACGGTCTGGCGTCAGTATCGGTTCACTCACCGATCTTCTCGGGCAAAGACTGCCATTTTTGGTATTCTTTTTGCAAAGCATTCTTCTCAGATTTCAGCCGAGACTATGCATAATCAGTATGACAGTAGATAAAACGAGTGCAGCGGTGACCTACAATGGTATCATGAATGGTCGTCTTCCGGTCTTCGATAGTCTGGATATTATTTTGTAATTCATGGTATTGTTCTTTGAGAATGTCTCTCTCGCCGTTCAGTTCAAGCAACCGCCTGCTCAGTTCTTGCTTTTCCTGGGCGTCAATGGGCTGCGAGGTCCAAAACCTTCCCGGTGGGATATTCTTAGTGACGGCTGTCATCGCCTGAGGTCCATACTCTTTGCGTCTCCTGACCATAAACGACTGATTTCCAGCTGCCCAGGAGTTAACTCTGCCGCTTCTGACCAGACGATCGTACTGGGCATCATTGTGATCCCTGAGAGAGACACCAGATTGATGAAGCCTCTTTTCGGCGCAGAGCATCGCCAAAACGGGTTCAGGCCCCTCAAGAAAGTCGATAGCAAACCCGTCAAGCCCAAGATCACTTGCCTCATCCATACTGACTGGCCTTGAAAAAGCACTAAGTGGTTGAGAACATGATCGGATGACAACAGACAAGCTTTGAACGCGGTACAGCTGGTCTGACAGCTTCTTGTAGTCGTTTTTCGTTTGTGCTGTAAAACATGTAAAGTCATCTCCTTGAAGAAGTGACTGTACTTGATCCGAGTATCGTTCATCCTTGATGGAGCAGCTGATCATGGGCGGGCCAAAAACCTCCTTCTCGAAGTCTTCTCGATGCTCTTGGATCCAATCCCATCCCGTTGCTAGCTCAGGGAAGTTTTTTCGCATGAAGTTCAGCTGTTGACCTTGCTGGGTTTCTAGTGACTGGATATTGTGCTCCACCTGTCGAATCTCGTTGTTGATGGATTTGCCCCTGTTCTTTATCTCGTCGCGTTGTCCAGACACTTCACGTTTCTCTCCTTCTAACTCTCTGAGGGTATGCTCTTCTCCTCGCTATAGGTCAATGATTAGCGCGTATCAATGATTGTGTGAGGTTGGGGTCTCACAATTTTTTGATTGAAGTCCGAAGGATTAAACTCTTCTGGTCGGCTCCTTAGATCAGCCTGTAAAGCTGTAATTTTCGACTTGGATTGGGCGAGTTCCTTTCGTTTAGCGTCAAATCCCTTGCGCTCTGCTTCAAGGCTATTCTCGAATTCTTTAAGATTTTCAGAAGCAGTACTCGCATCACGCGCCAGCTTCTTCGCCGCGTCTTCTGCGTCCTTCATGGCGGCCTTTCTTGCCGAGATCGCTTCATCGATGCGCTGGGCGTAGAGTTGCTTCTCATTCACAGCCTCTAATGATGGGCCAGCGTCGTGCTCAAGGCGTCTCAAAGACCTCTCCGCGAGCCTCTTTCGATCCCTGGCATCTCTGAATCTTGTACGAGCCTCCGAATATTTGGCGAAAATCAAGGCTGACTTGAGGTTTTTCACCTGTTCTACAATTTCCTCTCGTTCTCGGATTCTGTCCACATCTGTTTGGAGACCCTGTTGCCGATTCTCCAGGTTTCTTAAAGTCTCTGCATCGACATGCGTACCTTGCTCCAATTCTTTCTTCTCCTTATCCAGGTCTTGGAGTTGCTTCTGCCAGACCAGCATCTCTTCCGGGGCGGCAGCACGAAGAGTCTCCCGCAAAAGATCCACGGGTGTGCAGGCAGCGAACTCTACGACCCTGTCTTGTGGAAGGAACTGACACAGATTGTCTACCTGAATCTTCAACTTGCGCATCAACAATTGCACCTGCTTATGGTTGGATTCCTTTCCATTCAACCACCATTTCTGGTTGTTCTGTTCTCGTCGAATTTGAACTTTGACGACGAAATTCTTGCGATCTTTTGGTCGTTTATAGAGTTCAATCTCGATCGTGGCAGTATCCTTTCCATGCTTGACAAACTCTTTGACTGAGCCAGCACGTCCGAGGTGTTTTGGGCTGTATCCTAGGCCAAGACAGATAGCGCAAACCAAAGAGCTTTTCCCAGTGCCATTTGGACCTACTACCATGTTGAGATGGGGCCCTGGCAGGAACTCTGCCTTTTCATATGTGACAAAGTTTTCCACGCTGACTCTAACGATGGCACCAGGTTGGAAGCCATTGTCCGTATCGTTTCCGCTCGATGTACCGTTCAATTCTTCGGCGCGAGTTTCGTCGTCAGTTGCATCATGATTCCTTTCTTGCGCAAGTCTAGGGCGCTTAGGGGAGCCATCGTCGGCATGCGATCGGCTTCCGTAGCGGACTTCATCGTCGTCATCGGGATTCTCTGTATCGGAACGCCGGCGGCGACGTGATGATGAAGCTGGTGCCATTTTGACCAAGAGGCGATATGCCCCCTCAACCGTGCGTAGGAAGTGCTTCAGGAGATTAAAGTGCGACGATGACTTGTTGAGCGACAGATGTGACTGCACTTAAGACAAAGAAAATCGTGCGTCAATGTCAAATGGATAATGGCACGCGTTGAATCGCGTCAATGCACGACCAAGTGTGGCGCCTGTTTAAAGTTGCGGGGTACCTTTGCTCTGTGCTCCGTACCTACTGAGGTATGTTTATCTCTTGGTGTCAGGGTTGAAGGAAAAAACCGAAAATCCATGCAGCTGAGGTGACTTCCTCTTACAACAGAATTGTAACAGAATATGTAAAAAGAATTGTCTAAATATTAAACCCTCGTAGTATAAGACAATATGGGTCTTATCAAGATATAATCATAAGTTTAGGCTATCTTAACATCCCACATTATCCCAGCATACATAGAGTGATTGCCTCCTTTTTCTTTAGTCCCCAAACCTACTTACGACGAGGCAGCAGCTGTTATTGTCTTTCACCTGAACATTAGCTTGCAACTTTCATCAGACATATCTGGTCTAAATCGAGGATGTTTTCCCTTGGCTTCAGATATGTTATCTCTTGTAGTATTATGGCTTAGAGCGCCCGTCATCTTTCCTCCCACCATTCAATTGCCGGCTTGAATTGTATGGCATATTTAACAATGGAGAGAATTCGAAACAGTGTCTCGTTAACCACAAGATGGGTCGTTTAATTGATGTGCACATTTTATTGTTAGGAGAGAGCATTTTATACATACCAACCCACAGCTCCATCCATGTAAAGCTCATTAAAGCTTAGTCATGCTAGACGCCAAGGAACCCCTTTGAAAGGGAGTCAGACAACTTCATCCCTTGGAATTCCAGTTCCTGCCGGGGTGACTTCACCTCTTCATCACAAACTACTCACAATTGTCACTTGCCTGACGATATTTGTGAAGGCAGAAGTCTGCCTATTGTTCTACGGACTGAAAGAGTATTCCCATAACCCCAAATTAGCGCAACATATGCTTGCCGCCTCTCTTGACATTCATTTTGTTGATGCAATTTTCAACATCTAGTTCATTGACGGCAAGCGGCGAACTGGAACTTGAGGGCAGTAGCTCTTTTTTCTCTGAACTACCAAGCGGTCCTAGTCGAGGAGAAATTTTGGTGCTGTTGTCGCCCACGTTCCTTCGCCCCTCAATCGTAAGGGCTTTCACGATGTGGTTGAGTTACCAGCATATTCGATCTGTCTTAGATCACCTCTCAGGATGCCAGCCATCTTTATGGACGTGATAATATCATGTCGAACCGGCCATTAACACAACATCTTGATTGGAGTTGTTCATTGTGCTTTTCATGTTCTCCCTGCTTATGGAGGGCTGCGGCGGCATCCAGAGTCTTACAATTGGCCATCAGACTCGAACCGCATGAAGAACTGGAATGCATCACGATGCCTCGATGCAAGAGGACCCCTCTATCTCAGCTTCGAACAGCTGTTGTTGACCAAGATTCTCCACAATGTCATACCTCCGCGTACGCGGTGTGATGCTGGAGATTGGCAGGTGTGTGCAGGTGGCAGATGCCAGTCAAGTGCCAACCAGCGACAACTATTATATTCTAGCCTTTCTCCCTAGTAAACCACTAAAACCAGCCTTTCCAAACATATCTGACTTTGTAAACATTGCATTCCATGCTCAAAAAGTTCCCTCCCATCGCCCCAACTTGACTTTGCCTCTTTGCTTCGCTTGTTTCTCTTTTCCCTCCTATGGTTTCCTGGATCTCTGGTCCTTAGCCACTTTCGCCCATTTTCACTCATTCAACGCCTTCGTTTCTCACCTTCTCTTTTACAACTCCTCCAACTATCGCAACGTCTTGTCTTTTGCCTGCTCAGCGCCAATTCCGACCAACCTCTGTCACTTCAACACGGCACATAACTCTTGTGACCTCCACGCGCAAACCTTGTTTTGATTTCCCCGATATTTGGACAAGGCTTACGGTTTGGCGGCTGCGAATATTATGTGCTGATCTACCATACCCACGGCGATCATAATGGCCGATACTATGGTTTCGACTATTCGCTCACCACTGTCCGAAGCTTCGAATCGAATCAACTCAAGTTATCCTACTCAAGAAGGCCAACGCTATAAGTCACGTCCCGATCGCCCAAACGCATCGGTTGCCAACAACGCCCCACGCGTGAGCTATGGGCATCCCACAGCATACTTTTCTGGTCGGCCTCCTACGCAACAGCAGCCCAATGGCCCAACACCGCAAGATCAGGCCACTCTGAAACCCCCCAATGAGATGGATGATGAACGTCGACACTCGGCGGCATCTTATGATTCCTCGGGTAGTGGTCGCAGCAAAAGGAACTACAAGACGCATATAGGGCCGTGGCAGTTGGGCAAGACACTTGGCAAAGGCTCATCTGCGCGTGTACGACTATGTCGTCACACAGTTACAAATCAGTTGGCTGCTGTTAAGATCGTCAATAGACGGATGGCGTATCTTATCCAGGACAGCAGTTTGGCAGCTCTTAGCAAGTGGGACAATAATCTCCCAGAACAGATTGAAGGCGAGATGCGTGTTCCCATGGCTATTGAGCGAGAAGTGGCCATACTTAAGCTCATTGAGCACCCGAACATCATGAAGCTCTACGACATTTGGGAGAATCGCTCAGAGGTGTAAGTCATCCACAAGGAGTTCTATCTGCAAAGGTTACTAATGTTTTTAGTTACCTGATACTTGAATATATCGATCATGGTGATTTATTCACCTTCATCAATATGAAGGGGCGCCTAAGTGAGGAAGTTTCAGTCTTCTTCTTCCGACAAATCATTAGCGCCATCTCTTATTGCCATTCTTTCAACATTTGCCATCGAGACCTAAAGCCCGAGAACATCTTGATCAGCGCTGACCTACAGATCAAGATCGCCGACTTCGGCATGGCCGCCCTCCACCAAACAGACACACATCAGCTTGCTACAGCTTGTGGCAGCCCCCATTATGCAGCACCTGAACTCCTTAAGAACCGTCAATACCGAGGCGACAGAGCAGACATCTGGAGTATGGGCGTCATCCTTTTCGCCATGCTTTCAGCCACTCTTCCCTTCGACGACCCTGACCTGCGTGTGATGATGGCTAGGACGAAGAAGGGACAATACGAGATGCCAAGTTTCCTCAGTCCTGAAGCCATGGATCTCATTAGACGAATGCTCCAGGTCAACCCTGACAGGCGTATCACCCTCAAGGACATATGGAGCCACCCACTAGTTCGAAAGTATGCTCATCTTGACAATCTTAGCGACTCTAACAGCCAGCCTCCTGATATACGCAAAGGTTTCCAGTACACCTCAGTACCTGCAAAAGATGTTGATCCTCAACTGGTTCGTCAGTTGCGATCTATGTGGCACATGTTCAGTGAGAATGATCTAAAACTAAAGCTCACATGTGATGAGTGAGTCTCTGGCACTTTGCCTTGTTTTCGGTGGTTCAAATGCTCACACTTTTAGACCAAACGATCAAAAGGCTTTCTACTGGTTGTTACACCATTACCGCGAGCAACAACTGGAGGACTTTAAGCCCGAACTTGCTCATTCAACGAGTGATTATCACCATATGAAACCTGGTACATGGAAAAAACGCGTATCAACATGCGAATTTGCACAGCTAAGCGGCAATGGTCACGGTCGTTCCATATCGCGGTTCACTGTGATTTCGAATGCCACTGAACCAGAACGAGGATCGAGCCAGGAACCCCATCAAGCAGACCGTCTGCTGCACTCTCGCGATTCTCATAAAGGACAGCCAGGTGTCAATGTTCACCATTACTCCTACGCAGAGAGTGGCTCTTATAGTGGGCAGCCCAACAGGCTTCGAAGCGGATCGAGTGCACGTCGCGGACGCGGAACCTCGACTCGGAATTCCACCACTGGCCGCCTTCAATCTTCTCGAGGATCACTCTCATCTATGCACAGTAGCAGACAGGGTACACCTCATGCACGCAGTATCCGTCATAAGCGTGGAGTTGACTTCACACACGTCCGGAAGAGGTCAACGTCGTCCAACCGCAACAGGAGCGGCTCTATGCCACCTTATGTTACAGAGCAAGGGTCGACATATCAAATCGAGATGGTTCGGTCACATACGCCAGAAATCCCAAGCCTACCTAGTGGTGTGCTGCCAAAATCAGCAGAGGGGCAGAAGACCCATGTCAACACAAAGCGCTCCTCTGGGCAAGCGTTACGAATAGCACTTGGATCGCGGTATGCATCGGAAATATTCAAGGAGGAACTGCGCCATTTTAGTAGCAATATTGCCAAGGATTGTGATGAGGCATTCAAAAGCTCATTAATAGAAGAAGACTCTATTGCAGGTTCACTAACCGAACCAGACCGCACTCAGTACGAGTCCACACCTTTCTCATTCACAATCGATGCACCCGATGATTCGGTCCCAGATGTTCGCGAAATGTCGAACAAATCCTTCAGCAATCGTCCTCTTCCACCTCTCCCTCCGGTTCCAAGCTACGATGACGCTTCATTGGCGCCGACGCCCATGGGATCTAGGCCAACAACAGGAGACTCTCATTTGGAGGAATTGCGCGCAGAACAGGTCAAGATAGCCCAGCCAATTGTGCTTACGAAGCATGTCGAGCGAAGAGTTGTCTCAGCTCCGGCTTATACTCAGAAGCATAAAAGAAACGCTGCTCTACCATCGATCAACGAAGCAGGAACAGTGGCCAACGACAAGGCTCGTATCGTGTCAGCGCCTCCGCATACGCCAACAAAGAAAGGGATCGATAGAATCCGCGGCATTGAATACTTGAGTCAAGTCGAGAACAGCATCCGTGTGGTTCATTCACCAGGTGACGAGAGTCCAGTTAAAATACCTGAGCCACTCAATGTGCGAAAGAAGGTCCCCGAAGCAGATCAACAGAACGCAACTCCTTTCACACAACATCAGGAGCCGGATTCTACGTCACAGCGTAGCGCTGATGGTGCTCCAGCAACGACGCCATTACTGGAGCCATGTTCAAATGATCCTCAGGCGATGATAAAGAAAAAGAAGACATCGTGGTTCAAACGATCTTCCAAGGTCGAGTCAGAGCCCAGCCGAGAGTCTGTCGAGTGGCAAGATTGCAACTCGTACTTGACTTCTAGTGATGGCAAGCGAAGCGATTCTACCTCTACAGATGCTCCTACCAAGAAGAAGACCTTTAGTTTTTCTTTCTGGAAGAATAACAAACAAAGAGATTCTATCATGTCAATCGCAAGTGAGTTTCTTTCGAGCCCTTAGGCGGAGACGTAAACCAGTGATCTAATTTCGACAGCAGGGCCCGACGAGAAAGAAAAGCGACCGTCATTGGAACTGAATGGCATGAATAAGACGCATGCTTCCGCTAAGGCATCTCAGTCGAAATGGCATGAATCGGGCTCCGGCCCGGTACGCAACATCGAGGTCAAACAAAATTGGCTCGCACGCCTGTTCAGAGTCAAGCCAGCAACTGACCACATCTGCATGTCGATTTCAAGGAGACGAGCACGTCAGGAGGTTACCATCCTTCTACGAGAGTGGCGAAAATATGGAATTCGAGACATTCAAGTGGACAAGCAAAGGAACATTGTTTTTGCACGGGTTGCAGATAAGAACTGTAAGTACATTGAATGGAATATGATTCGCTATGGAGCTAACATAAACTTTTAGTTTTAAACCTTAAAGAAGTATCCTTTGCCGCAGAGATCATGACGGTGATTGAGCATGGTAAGAAGCAACCGCTCAGCATTATCCGATTCACACAAGAGCGAGGGGCAGCAAGCAGCTTCCACAGGGTAGTTGACACAATGGGCATGATCTTCGAGGCACGAGCTTTGGTTGTACCCGACAGGAACAAGCGAAAAATGATGATCAAGACGCTCAATTCGTAGTGTCAAGGGCTTGTCTAAGCTCTGCACGGGTTCTTTCGATGCCTAGTCGTAAAAACCGAAACGTGCCGAAAGCTGATCTCTAGCACCTGGCTATCAGTCTTCTTGGTTGGATCATTGTATTATGCAACGAGTTATGTATAGGGTGTTGGCTGTTAGGAGTTGGATGTATGAGCCATTGCTTCCCGTTTTGTTCTGCTTTGATAGTTGGAGTGGAAGGACATGATTTCCTTATCTTAACATGGACTGGCGAATACTTATGTTTGCGGAGGATTGGGAGAGGAAGTTGAAGACTCTAGGCAGTCATCGGGCTTTTCTCTTCGCTTTCCTTAGTCGTGGCTTTCTGAAAACAGGGTGAATAGGAACCCAGAGATAGCATGCCAAGATGAATAAACGGCGTTGCATCCAATGACTGTTGGTTTGTGTTGTGATTCAGAACAGCGAGAGTCTGGTAGCCCATATCCTCAATCTCTCTGTGTATACATATCTAGTCACAGTACGCTTGCTCACCTGTGGCATCATGACACCTTGTTATACTCATTGAAGCTTAGATTTGACGATATATTGGGACACGTATTTATTGGGGAATATTATGTATATCTAGGCAAAATATATTCTAAAGAGTAGCTTCACTACGGTGCTCGCCTGTAAATAACTCGCTTGGCTCACAGTTTAGATCCTATGCAATATCTGAACAGTGGGCAAGATAGAAGCGTTTCATATAAATACTTCGTATGCGTGCGTATCCAGAATATATTCCATACCGTTCTTTGGTATTCTCCATTGGCACAATGGAGCAGACCTGTAGCGCTCAATAGATCCTACTTGTCTATCTGAATACGCTCACACTCACTGCCAAGTATGTGCTATTGAAAATGCTGATGAAGAGTTCTCAATCCTGATTTTATTTGAATATAAAAAAGGATTGGTCCTTCTTCTGTTCCCCGTCTCACTAGGTTATAGTTTCAGCATAAGATACGACGCCGCTTGCTATCCATCCCAAACATAACTTGAGACTCGTTGTTCTGACTACAAAGATATCGCAAGGTGCTAGTTGATTGCCGGTCAGGTCCTCTCATGGGACTTTTGGTTATTCCGCGCAAATCAAATCAAGATTTGGCTCACCATTACCGCCTCTTGAGAGTGCTATACCTACATAGCTTTGATACATTGGCAAATCGAAACCGTCAGATTCAAACACCCACTCAACTCCGAGTCTCTGCTCTTGTAGCTCTACGAACCTCTATATCACAATGAAGGAAATGCCACCATCACTGGTGATGCACCTTTACCAACTTAGTTCCACGGAGGACATGAGCTATGAGCTTGAGGTCACTTCCAAAGGCGATTCGACCGCCTGTATTTTATGTTAGGTAGCCTCGCTGTTGGAAACTGTAACGTGAAAAGTTCTTTCTGTATCGTTACGTAGCATGATTGAGCAACCCTTGCGTGAATTGATAGCTGCAGTAGAGATAGGTTTAGCTGTCGGAAGTCAGGACCGAAACGACATACAAAAGATGGAGAGGTTCGGGAGTTTATCCGAAGGCGGATCTCCTCAGTTGCCTCGGCTGCTCGGTCGGAAGTTCAGATCCATGATATATGCAAGTCATGGGGTTGTGATCTTTTATGATCTTTTAATTCTTTGGCTTTTTGTGACATTCTTAAAGAGCGCAGTATTTCATTGTTGATACCCTCATTCTCCAACATAGATAAGTCCGAAAATGCGTTAAACCAGAATTCACAAAGTTAGTAATAACTCGGAGTTTAAGACCGAAGCCAAGTGTGGAGATGAAAAGATATAAGTGGTTCAAAGTGTAGCCCGAAATGCAGCCGAGGTTCAGTAGATGTCTTAATATGAATAGAGCCGTTTAAAACGATGAAAAGCGAATTTCGGTCTTCGTCCGAGCTATGAGATAAGATGGTTGAGGCACTGGCAAGTAGAAAGAACATGGAATGCAGCGAATGCAGCCCGGGGATGACAGGGGAGCGATATACATTAGTTTAGCCAAAGGCATACATCACCACACCCACAGTCCGCTTTTAAAATTTGGTGGAGGCTTGCCTGCCCTGATGTATCGATTTTGGCGATCCAAGTACCACTTTCGGCTGACTTGCCTGAACCACCGCGGCAGTTAGCCACCTCTCCATCCCCACCCCACATGCAGTTCACCTTGATCTTTTTAGTGTCAGATCTTGTCTGCTTTTGTGGCTGCTTTTGACCTGTGAGCTTCACTCCATCCACCCGAGCCAGACCGATGGGGACCGAGCCTGACACGGACGATGGCCGTCAGCTGGTCATTGAATAGACCGGTACGGGAATTGAAGTCCTAATGAATCAGAAGTGATGAGCTGCTCATATTCAAAACTTATGGAGGGAGCAAGTAGCCTATGCATCATCTATTATGGTACTGGGAGTCGTTATTATTAACTTAACTATCTATGAACGAGATTCTAATATCAACGCTTTCTCACATCTATCTATCTCGGAATTCAATGTACGGGTTGGTCTCGGCCTACGTAGGTAGAGCTTATTGAGTGTTGCATTGATATTCATGTGCATGGGTGTTTTTATCTTCCCCAGGTCCGGTGCCGTCACAGACGCGGAGACCCCTCGGCCCTCGTCCGAGGCACGATACGCCTTTAGGAATTTGATGTGCGGAGCGCTGCTTCAGCTTCGCATCTATATAACTGCCTCATCGCAATCCTCATGTTCTCCAATACTAGACTTCCTTATAATTCATCACCTCCAAGGCCTTCGACTCTTATCCTCATCAAGCCCGAATAACATACTGAATCACCAACTCGTCTAAACTTGCGGAAAGTGCCAGAGTTACATGCAAGCGCCATCACTGGCATCTCATTACTAGACGTCGTCACTACTCGCATCATCGACACGTGAAAGTCGCGGCGGCAATACATAATTACCATTAACCTTTCACCCCTCTTCACCCTTCCATTCAATCAATACACCTCCACCAAATCAAGAATCACTCTCCATTTACGATACGATGGCTTCTATCGACTCTGTCCTTCAGGGTGTTTCCGTCTCCGGCAAAGTTGACGACATTCATCGCAAGATCCTCACTCCCGAGGCCCTCGCTTTTCTTGCTCTTCTCCACCGCTCCTTTAATGAGCGACGCAAGAACCTTCTTGAGCGCCGGAAAGCTCGTCAGGCTGAGCTTGACCGAGGCGTCCTCCCTGACTTCCTTCCTGAGACAAAGCACATTCGCGAGAACCCCACATGGAAGGGTGCCGCTCCGGCCCCCGGCCTGGTGGACCGTCGTGTTGAGATCACCGGTCCCACCGACCGGAAGATGGTCGTCAATGCGCTAAACGCCAATGTCTATACTTACATGGCTGATTTTGAGGGTAAGTCTTTTTTCGTGTTATACTAAACCGAAGTGCTTCATCAATTGAAAAGATGACGGCTTCTGTTTCTCTGTTACAATGGCGTTGTATCCTGAAACGACCAGTTCACTAACTTGGTCGCTAGACTCCAGCGCCCCTACCTGGGATAACATGCTTAACGGACAGGTGAACCTCTACGACGCCAACCGTCGCCAGGTCGACTTCAAGCAGGGCCCCAAGGAGTACAAGCTTCGCACTGATCGCAAGCTGCCTACTCTGATTGTCCGTCCTCGCGGCTGGCACCTTGAGGAAAAGCATGTTACCGTTGATGGCGAACCAATCTCTGGTTCTCTCTTCGACTTTGGCCTCTACTTCTTCCACAACGCCTTTGAGACTCAGCGTCAGGGTTTCGGTCCTTACTTTTACCTCCCAAAGATGGAGAGCCATCTCGAGGCTCGCCTTTGGAACGATGCCTTCAACCTTGCTCAGGACTACATCGGTATGCCCAGAGGTACCATTCGAGGTACCGTCCTCATTGAGACTATCCTTGCCGCCTTCGAGATGGACGAGATCATCTACGAACTTCGCGACCACAGCTCCGGTCTCAACTGTGGTCGATGGGACTACATCTTCAGCGTTATCAAGAAGTTCCGCAACAACCCCAACTTTGTCCTCCCTGACCGCTCTGCCGTCACGATGACTGTTCCATTCATGGAGTCATACGTGAAGCTTCTTATCCAGACCTGCCACAAGCGTGGCGTTCATGCCATGGGTGGCATGGCTGCTCAGATTCCCATCAAGAATGATACTGCTGCCAACGATAAGGCCATGGAGGGCGTCCGCGCTGACAAGCTCCGTGAAGTTCGTGCTGGGCATGATGGTACTTGGGTTGCTCATCCAGCTCTCGCAAGCATCGCTACCGAGATCTTCGATAAGCACATGCCCACCCCCAACCAGCTGTTTGTACGAAGAGACGATGTTAGCATTGGCCAGAACGACCTGCTCAACATGAACGTCCCTGGCACCATTACCGAAGAGGGCATCAAGAAGAACCTCAACATCGGCCTCGGTTACATGGAGGCCTGGATCCGAGGAGTGGGCTGTGTCCCCATCAACTACCTTATGGAGGACGCCGCTACCGCCGAAGTCTCTCGAAGCCAACTTTGGCAGTGGGTCAAGCATGGAGTCAGCACCGCTGAAGGCAAGCGTGTTGACAAGTCATATGCCCTGAAGTTGCTTAAAGAGAGTGCCGACAAGCTTGCTGCCTCTGCTCCCAAGGGTAATAAGTATCACCTCGCGGCTCAATATTTCTCTGGTCAGGTTACTGGTGAGGACTATGCCGATTTCCTCACAACGTAAGTGCATAACGAGTTCATAGCTAGCTCTGAGATCAAATTGCTAACTAATTCACAGCCTTCTGTACAACGAGATCACCCAGGCTGGTCCTCCCAGCCCTGCTTCCAAGCTATAAACCAAGACTGAACAAAAAAGAAAAATTGGAAATTTGAATTGGGCATGCTGAATCAAATAAGCGTTTCATGAGAGTTGCATTGGGTAATGAAGGCTTTCCCCGTATGTTTTGGTTTTGGGTAATGATATCACCTGTTATATATTGCCGTAGCTCGGCATTGATCTACAACAAAATGGAGTTCGTTCCTTTCGGCGATTAAAAACAAAAAAAATCTCAGAAGCGCGAATATGGAGTTTCTGTATTTCTTTACTAGTTATGCCGGAGGAAATTCTACTGACGAATGCCTTCTCTCAACCCTTTCCAGCCATTACACACTCGCATAACGTGTGTTATTCTTCGGCGTGGGAAAGTGATCTCATCCATAGAAGCGAATAAATTCACTATTGTAAGCTATTTAAAACCTAGCATTGGACTGATGCCCAATCATTCGAATTGATGGCTTGCAATGCCTTGTTTGAGAACCGTCGTGACGGGTGATTCTGAACGCTGTTGCCGATAAGCTCAGTACGGCAGAAGGGTTGGACAATGCCACGATAAAAGCTAGTGAGACAGACTATACATGAGTGTACTTGTGAGAAAGATCGAAGTCATATTTGATAAAATATCACCGAGTGTTGAGTATACATTCTGTGATGGCCATATGTGAGGTGGTTAAAATATGCCATCAAGTTTGGACCTACACATGAGAGGCGGAGTCTATGGATTCCTCCAACCCAGTATCTAGGCACAGTTTACATGCACCAGGTTGTGCCGGTGATAGAAAACTCAGGAGATCATGATGGCTGTATCTTTTGCGCAGGTGGTCCATTAACCCCATCAACACTACCAAGTAATGATCAATCTGGAAGATGGAGAAATCGAGAAATAGAATCAAGTAGGACGGCTAGTGATTGGATAAGATAGTGAGCGTAGAGGGAGAACAGGGTTGTACTTGGGTTGCTTCCTCCATCTTTCTCAGTATCTCCTCGTCTTAGGGACTTGGCCTAGCTTTAGTCTCTCAGATTGTTCTAACAAACCGTTTGCCCGTCCTTCTGCTGGTCCCCAGAAGCCCGGTAATGCGATCCTCATACACTCTGTCATCCCTCTGGGGATGTTAGCCCTAACTCCGAATCAAGCCAACAATAAACACCAAAGAAATGATAGTTAACCAATATTGCATTTCATCTCAAGCCATAATCTAGCGATGGTGGTTACACAAGCAAGTGCATGGAGTTGTTGATATTGGGCCCATGCTTATTTTGAAGAAACAGGCAGTGGAACACAAGAATACTCCAGGAGACTATTGCGATGTCAATTATTCCAGCCGGCATCTCAAGAGCTATCGGATCTATCTACACCCCCTTGGATGCCTCCTCCCGTGGACTTGGCCAGTATGTTACACAGCTATCCACCGTTACTACTCAGCTCCCGCAACGCCAAGCGGAGGATTTATTTCTTGTTGAACACCCCGTACGGATAGTTTAACGACGGCAGACTGCATGAGTCTTATAATCTGTTCCGAGGCCTGAGCCTGACACGGTATCGAAGCGGAAGGCTGCAGACGGGAGGGCCCGGGATGGGCCCTGAGTTGTATTTACAACGCAATCTGGGGTCAACGGGATGGCAAGCTGAAGGGAAAATAACAGGAATGCCGGCGACAGGAAGAGACAGAGAGCTCGACGTATAAAAGAATAATCTTTAGGCCGATGGTTGGATGGCTTCATTGAGTGTCCAGCCACACCAAAAATATGGTTGGAGCATGAAGCCAGTCTAAATAATTGGATGATTCAAGCATTAAATTGCCATTTACTCTTCGCCAATCCTCTACTAGAGCAATATCTGAGTGACTGCTTGTCCTCGGTGCAGGTGAAGATACATCACGTATGCATGGGAAAGCGACAGCCTGTGAATGACCCAATCGGAAAGATGTGAAGTTAGTTGTGGAAGCGTGACACCATTTCTTTTCTGTAATATCATGGAGGCAATATATTAAATGAAAGTTATGGGTTGGCGGTGTAAAAAACGGCTGTGTAAGGAGCTCGCCAAGCTCAGATTCATGGTGCACGGTGCCCAGGAAGCAACCTATTATACGAGGATGGTATATTAGATCATTGTAGATGATGTACAAGTCCTTTGGGCAACAATGATGAAAACAACTCCTCGTATATGTAAACCTCTGTCTCTGAGGCACGACATGAACGACTGCTGTATACAAGCGAAACACTCAGGTCAGGATGTTTAAAATCATCACAGGAACGAGTTACCTGTGAGATGGATGTATTACCGGCTCAGTACACAACGTCTTCTATTTCCTTGAGTTCAGTAGCTCCCGATAGTCATAAGAAAGCCATGAACCGATGGCTTGGATCTCAGCCCCAGCTAGAAACAACCCGCCGTCGTTCAGCGCCCCCTTCACTCGGCTCTTGTGCAGTATGTAGTCAGCATGGCACCGCGAGTGAAACTTGTGAGATCTGTCAGCCTTGGGTCTGTGTCATGAGTGAATACCTGGCAAAGCTTTGACCAGCCAGATCTAAGTTGACTCCTTGACACCTAGAGCGCTGTTCTCTATGTGGTTATTGGTGTCCTGGCGTGAACCCTGTTGAAGATCGTGCGTGTACGTACTATACATATGGAGACGAATTTTGCATCTACACTCAGACCTTCAGCGTTCAGCCTTGACGCCCGGTCAGATCCATGGCTTACTGTCTGGAACCACATCGCCCCATTTTCTATCATTATCTCAGTCTACAGCGGTCGGACCACGCCCTGACTTACAAGCTCGACAACAGTGTTTCTCCTTCAGAGGCAACGGGAAAAGCCACATGTACTGTTCACTTCCACAAAACATCCACTCCCGCTTACCGACGCCTCTTCGCGTCTCGGATCGACTGGTTTTGCCTCCCCGTGCTCAACCTCTTCCACTACTGTAGATAGCTCGCTGCGCGCCGTTCCAGCCCCTGCCCAGGTCTGATGCCCCGCCCCTGCCACCCATCTTGCACTTGCACGCATCCCCGTACACTCAAACGCCGCAGCATAAACTCTTGTCGCAAGTAAAGTCTCGTGAACGTCAAGGAAGGGCAATTGCTGCTTAGAGTCGAAAGGAGCAAGGATGGTGGCTTGGGTTAACCTCTTTCCGACGTTTGGTGGCGAGCGGTTAGTGTTGACAATCCAGAGCCACACACCCAAGATTGACATTTCTCCCTCATTTTATGGCTTGGCCCCGCGCCGTCCAAGGCTACCAAAGCTCTGGGTAGGCTGTAGTAATCGTTGGCGTTCTTGATGAAAACGATGGGGAACATGGGGGATGAGGCCCATGAAGGTATTCACACTTCATCGAGTTTCATAAGGGATAATAAGGGCAAGTGACAGTATTAGAAAAAAGACCTCTTAGACGTCATGCCATTGGTCAAGCATAAGTCTACTCTTTGAGAACCCCCAGCAAGCCTCATTCCTCCATTATCTCAACAAGGGTAGGCCTTTTCAACAACGGATGTCATTATGTCTTCTTTTTCTTTTTCTTTTCCAGTAACATACCGCAGCTAAAACATGTACTTTGGCTTCAAATGCATTACGCAGTTATGTTGGTTAGTGTTTATCACCTAAGTTAATTCATTTCCTTCGCTAGATGAGGGGGATCGCGTTTTGCTTTTGGGCCGCCACATTTGGAACAGCTTGCCTTTTGTCTCTTGTACAGAGAAAAACTTCAGCTACTGCTCCTCAAAGTCGCTGGAAGACAGACTCTTGGCAATAAGGTAGTCTCAACACATGTCATCAATGCTCAGGCCTATCCTCGCCCGAAAGTTGATTCCGGACAAGGATGGCATCTGTGAGCACGCCATGCACAAATCCCAAACTGGATAAACCTGTCCATCTCCCTGTCAAAATGCACGGATGTCCAACAGTAAAAAGCAAAAGATATGCAAGTTAAGGCGGGAAGTATCAATGCGAATAACGACCGAAGGTGAATCTTATCTCTGTAACTGTACAACTGGTGCGCTGGCCGAGAAAGGGAGAATAGCTCTGGAATCACAAATATCAGTTAAGAAGTGGACTGGGCTTTACATCTTGCAAATCTCCATATATACAGGCCAGCTCCAAAGGGATCTGGTCGACATGGGTGGTGGTCTCGATTTCACCACAAGACTGGCTCCCTTCAATTGCCATTTCGACAGAGTTAACAGATCTCCGAGATTTAAACTCAATTTGAGGTTCGATCTCCATCGAGATCAGCATAACAAAATCTGTCCATCGTTCCATCTAGAACGATCTGGTACCCTCGGTTATCTCCTTGCTTTCATCGCCCACTCATCCTCGCCCATGTGTAGACTTTTGGTTGGGAGCAAGTCTGGCTGGTCAACCGCCCGTGTTCTGTATGGTCCAAGATTGGGCCTTCCGAACTCGGTTTTGCTGCTGCTCATCTTTGATAGGCATAACGGTAGTTTACTGTGGCTGGCTGACCAAATCTTCATACCAAACATTACTATTCTGACAGACCATTCCCACTCCGGAACCCATACATAATCAATAGCTTGGATGAGAGAAACCAGAGAAAAGCGCCTATGGCCAATCCTTGAGCATGTCCACATCATTAGTCGCGTCCACTGGTGAATCTAAAGACTGCCATCTGTTCGCGGAGAAAAATGGTCCCCCTCCCACCTTTCCAGAATAATCGGCCCCAAGATGCTGTGCTGGCATAGCCCACGACTCCATAGTCGGTCAATAAGATGAAGTGTCGGGGAGATATGGGGTCTCTCCGATATATGCTATTGAACTCCTAGCATTCGTCTAGCCATGCCTCCAATGCCAAATTAACTTTACAAATTCGTGACCACCTATCGCTCTCCCATTCCCAGTCCCAAGTTTTCCTGTACACGCTTCACATAACCATGATGGCTGAAAGCGGTTCCGTCCTGTTTTAAACCGATTCCGTGAACTTTGTTCAATGTCCGTACCCAAATATCCAGGCCGTTATTCTGTAATATAAACACACACCAACGCAGATTCGTCGGTAAACTCAATCTGATATGTGCTCCAGTCCGTATTCCTTGACGCCAATAACCCAATCTTCCTGTCCCCGTAGCGCCCATTTATTCATGACAAGCCGGTCAGATGTTGTATGACATCGCGTTCAATTGCCAGAACGAATATTGGAGGTTCATGCCTCGAGTCAGGCATCGTGGCCCACCTTGTGTGGCCTTATTATACCAAATTTCGTTGCTAACCGTTAAAACCAGAAGGCATAGTTGTCGTCTCGAACCAAGGGTATCGCTCCATAAAAACCCTAACTCCTTGCGATAGGCATTCACTGCTCCCGTTTGATCTCGGGACTGTCGTTCTCCTCTCCGCTTCGGTCTGCTCCATTGACGTCACCGTTACCGGCCTCGTTAGCCTTATTCTCACAACCTTTAACAAGTCTATGTCTCTATGGAAGAATTAGCAAGTGTTGGGGGCATCGGAATGGGGCCAAGAGCCCGTTTCAATATAGAACCTAGGTCTCTTACCTTTAGTGCATCCTTTCGAGAAAAGCTTTTACTGCAGAAAGTGCAAGGGAAAGGCTTCACGGCCAGATGAATTCGCTTATGTCGCTTCAGATCGTGGTTGCGACTGAATGATTGAACGCATTGATCACACTTAAAAGGCCGCTCAGACTGTGGAGGGGGCTGGCCTTGCCCTCCATATATCATGGGATGCCCGTACGAAGCCACGCCCATCCCCGGAATCATCGACATTTGGCTTCCTGGCTGATGAATATTGGACATGACCGCCGACCCACCCATAGTAGGAAGCGGCTGATAAGCATAGGGTCGATAGGGACCAGGTGGTGCCATACCAGCAGCTTGCGGCTGGCCTGAGAGCGATCCAAGCCCTCTGGGCACAGGGCCGCCAGTCGGAGGGGAGTGCTGCGTTGGCGAAGGCTGTGGGGCATAGGATGGAAAGTTAGACTGTTGAGGCGTAGAGGATGCTGTGTAATAGCTTGGTGTATTCGGAGGTCTCGTATGCGTATATGAATCGACATGTGCTGATACACTCGAAGGAGTGGGGGGCTGCGTTGCTACCGAGTTCTGCGAATTCAGAATTGTGCTCTGAGGCTGCTGGGATGCCGACAATCCTGGTGGAGTGGTCTGGCCGCCTCCGCCTGAGACCGAAGTCTGAAAGGGATGATGCACCTGGTCATAAGGAGGCGCTGGAAGTCCTTCACCTCCGGTGGCCGGTGACTGAGAACTTCGCGGGTGGTTGTACTGGTGAATTCCAGTGCCTTGGCTATACAAGGAGGAGGTCCGCCCAGGGAAGGGCTGCTGACCGAGGGCCGGCTGTGCTTGGGTCGCAGAGCTCACGGTATAGGACGAATTGCTTGGTGTCGACCATGTCCCGGGAATTTGGGCATATTGATAGATACCGCCTGGAGCTTGGGAACCTTGTGAACTGCCGGTATTGACGCTAGAAAGACTGGGGCTCAGGCCATCACTGGCTCCTGGCGAAGGGGTCAGAATACTGGGCGAAGATGAAACGCGGCGATCGGGAAAGGGACCAGGGAGGGGAGAATAGGACGGAGGGTAAGAATACCCTACCGACTCGGTCTCCCGGGAGCTCTGGAAGGACTCTAACGAGTTACCTGTGAAATGAGGATAGAAAGGGTATTTGGCCGTACTTGGAACATCTGCGTTGGGCGGAGGCAGAGAAAATGCAGGCAAGGCGCCTGCGGCGGGTCGCCGCGAGGAGAAACTAGCCGCCTCCATTGACATTAAATCAAGATACGTATAAAATTCAGAAAGTTTGGTAGTTGATAAAATTGGACTGCTTGAGGGCGAGTTGAACAGCTTGATAAGTCGAAATGTGAACTAATCAATACTCCGAGGCGAACGGGGAGTATAAATGCAGTATGGAGAGATATAGTTTCCTCGTGTGTTGTGAAGAGTTTGGTGGAGTAGCTTCCTTCAAAAGAAAGTTACTTTTGGGAGAAATACTGGGAAAGGCTTGCTCCGTGTTGAGGGAGGTCGGGCTGATGAGAAAGGTGTTCAACCCAAATGTAGGTTTTGTGTCGGCAGGAATAGCTCTGGATGGCTCTCGAAAAGGCGTCTCCTTGAACGAAGAGGGGTCGTTATGAGCCACTCCTTTCGTTACTGACTGCAGAGATTGCAGAGAGGGGATTTAGAGCTTTTCGTGTATATCATGCAGCTCGGTAAGATCAAAGGTAAGGCCGTGTGAAGTTATCTTGGTCTCATAGACGAACTCTAAACGGCACTGACGAAACGCAAAGGACAGTGGCAGGCAATGTGAAGCCAAGAACGAGTTGAAGCAGCGTTGGTAAAGTTGCGGTTGGAAAAAGAAAGAAGGAGGGGGAAAGAGAGGAGCTGAGAAACGGAGGAGGATCAAGGTAGATGAATGAATATGTCTGGGTTAGCTGAAAGTAGTCACGATGTTCTAGATATTGGATCGGGGATGATGGACTCGACTGGGGTTTTTTTTGGGGTGTCGTCAATGGGACGCCCACAGACTTTCAATAAGGTTTCTTTACACAGAGTGGCGCTTTGGCGTTCTCTGGTGTAATTTGTATGTATATCTGGTCAGGGCTCGCTGCCTCGATGCAAGAAGCATTTCCTATCAACACGGGGGCGTGTTAGCCGACATGCATTCAAGTGCGAACGAGATGAAAATGAACGAGCGCAGGGGCCAGCACTGGGTCAAGGCCAACAAAAACAAGCCTAGCCTTAGCTAAGTCAGAGTGAGACTAGAGCGCCAGCAGGGGCCCTCAATGGCCCAGGCCGTAGCTTCTCGCCTTAGCGTCCTTCTGGGTTTAGCATCCTTGCTAGGTTCTTTCTGAGACGGGATCTCAGGACAGACAATAGGCACTAAACCTGACTAGCGTGGGAGGGCTGAAAGAATCATGGGCCCAGTTGTTGGTCCAAGACCCACCTGAGAAAGCTGAAGTACCTGCCTGGTTACCGAGTACGTAGATACCTGGCGAAACCTGAAGGCATCATCATACCTGGAGGGAGTTGCTCTCTGTGGACTGATATGAGTACATAGAGTTTAAAGCTTAAAGATGGTTGACGAAAGCGTGAGGGGAAAGTTTGCTACCAGATTGGTCGTAACAGCAACGACAATTTCTTTATCATAACCACCACTAAGGTCTTCGTATTATATCCTTCTATTAGTGGTGTTCATCACTTCTCTAGACGATGATGCCCACCACCTTACAATTGGCAGCTGGATGACTAGCACTGTAAGACTTCTGGTACCACCACCACCAGTAGACCGGAGCTGGAGCCGGAAAGAAGAACAGGGGTGGCACCTGGAATGGCATGGGGTGGGAAATCTGCAGGTGTGGGTACAACCAAGAACGAGGCATTCATTGAAGGCACAAACATCAACTTTAAGAAGCAATTGTGCGAGTTATGCTCAGCTGGGGGAGACAAGAGGCAACGAGACCAACGTGCGATAATTCCCCCTCAACCATGGACGACCCAGTACCTCTAGTACTTAAGTACCTGCGTAAGCTGAAAAGACAAGTGTTCTCCGACCTGCGGAGTGAAAGAAGAGAGTCGGAACCATGCACCACGAAAATCCTGCAATGCGCTGTACAGGAATGTACCTCTTTCGGTGATTCAGCTCTGCAATAGTCTATTCTGAGCATTATTTGCGATTTGGTACGATCGCGAGCATGCGCGATTGAGCTTCAATGTGACAAGACGGTGCGCCCGTACATCTACAGTGCACCAAGATCGTGGTGACTCAAATACAATACAAATCATAATAAAAATCATAGATCGAACTCCCAGCCTTCTCTCCCGTTGGCTCTAGCTGGCTGTTTGGCTCTGTTGATCTCTGTCTACTGTTCTGGCACACGGGATCTCCATCCCCGTCCCTACTTTCGATTGCGTGGCTTGGGCGAGATCGGGAACCAGGGGGTGGGAAAGGCTGATGGGTGGATGGCACGCAAATCGCTCCCGCAAATTACCTACAGTACTGTACGGAGTAGGTACAGAGTTCACTTTGACTTTTTCCCTGATTGCTACTGGTTGAGCTTACTCCTATTCCCTCTTCGTAGTTGTGGCTCTTGTCGCATGGCCTTGATTTCTCGGGTTACTCCGTTGCATCACTGCCTCGCTCTCCTTTCTCAAACTCGACCACCTCCTCTCTAAGGTCCGGGGACGGTTAGGTTGATAGACTGCAGAACTTCCGGCTAGCAGCCCATGCCTTTCAAGCAAACAAGTTCGGTTCACCAAAGGAAAGAAATAAAACCTGGGCTACGGGTTGATGGTCGCTTTTGGCTTCTGCTTGGCTTTGCCATGGCTGCTTTGGAGAAGCTGTCTGTAACCCTAGTACCCCGGCTGTGGCAGTGGCGGGATCCGACCGGCTGGGCTCTGTTTCTCTTGTAACCCCTGGAGGCGTCGAACGCACAACGGGGACGGCGTCCGGAAGGCGTCCCTGGATCCCAAGATGAAGGGCAGATGATGCTTGACATGAATGATGGTGGTGGTGGTAATAGGGGTGGTTACGGTCCTTGTCATCCTAGTTGTACATACATGCATACATACATACATACAACATATATATCTAGTCAAAAACGTTATCCGGAGTGACTGAGGGGAGAAGTGTGTCTGCTAGCGATTGTTACAACGTGGCAGGTGAACACTTCCACCCTCGACAATCAGTCAGCTTTTGCCGGCCCCGACCAGGTACACACGGACCTTGGAAAACTCAGCCCAGGCATACCAAAACGAAAAAAGGCTGTGATGGCTTTACAGTCTAAGTTGGACCCTGGATTTGTCTTTCTCGGCAACAGCGAAGTCACGGCTGGTCTGCCATTGTCAGTTTGGTGACTGTCACGAATGGATTCAAACAACTCAGTCCTGGTTAGTCACAACTTCAAGTTGGCGGAGACCATCCCAACAAGGGAGTGTCCATTCGTGGGTCGAGACTCCAATTGACAGAGCCTAGAACTCGTCCTCCATGCTAGGGCTCGACGGTCGCGACACCAGCACTCAATAGTCACGGAGTGCAGAAATTCCATTATCCAGCAGGGGTTGAATTTTCGTATTCCTTTCGTTCTAGATCTCAGAGCAACAGAATAAGAAAACAGCCCCGAAGTAATCCAGGTGATGAGCATCTGGGAGCAACCTCAGTGCCGACATTGGCGGCACATCGAATGTAAAACTGTGTTCAACAACTTCTAGACTTTGAACGCCAACAATTGGTCAAACGGGCAATCCTACCATGGATATCTACTACGCGGTAAAATCTGCTCTTGTCAGCAGGGGTTTGGGCACAGATGAACGAGCCTCAAAAGCCAGGTCCAACTTCTCCCCCGCCAAGCTTTGTTGTGTTCATTGTCTTAATATGTAGAGACCCTCTCATTCAACGGCATCGCTGATCTGAAACGCATTCGTCGTCATAATACATGTTCCAGGGACATTGAACGGGTCAAAGGCTGAAGCATTTCCTGAAAGCATGAGTCTCTCGCAAGATTCCTACATCAAATCTTGCGTTCTATGCTAACTCTTCTATGGGCAGCATGACTTTCTCATCATCCTTAGGTTCGAAGTCCATCATCTTGCATAATACATCTCTTGGTCACCACAGCGTGAAATAATACCGCTGAGCGTTTTGTGTCTTGTCTCCGTGCCCATTCGGAACCCAAGGGTCCCCTGTTGCGCTCCCGCATCCACAGTTCAAGATGCAGCGCAGATCAATCAGCATTGGGGTTTTCTTTTTTTATGTTGTGGACCAGGTGAAGTGATCGGCAAGCCCTCCATATAGGGTACTCGGGTTAGAATCGCCAGCGTTTGTCCTTGAAGGGCCGGGTCAGATAATAGTAGGTCTTAATACATAATTCCTTTCTAGGCTAGAAGCACGCTGTGACATCCATGGCGCAGCTACACTTCGACCTAATTACACTTTCAATTGTGATATATACCCTACGCTTATTCACCTAGTATACCTGCATCCTGGATTGCTCCGATACCCCTGTCGATTACGCTGTACTGTGACCCATTAGTTACGTCCTTGTCTGTCTGTGCCTCCTTCAAGGACCATGGACTCCTTGAGCATTCCCCAGGTTTAATTGTTTGATGCTGCAGAAACAGGACTTTCGCTTTGCTCTGGCTATCTGTCAGCGAGAGAGCATAAGCGGCAATCCTAGATGCAGTCTTGCGATAACCCTGGCCAGTGTACTCCATGGTCTTTTTCTTCTTCTTCTTTTTTTTTTTTTTTCTTTTTTATTATTATTAATATATTTAATATATACTTTTTTTTTTTTAAGCTTAGTTTAAGCCTTTTAAAATACC
>JABCJY010001048.1:0-35726 GCA_013184415.1 Fusarium concolor
ACCTAAAATTATATATAAACTTGGGTAAGAATTAGGTAGCTTTTATAATTCGTTAGGGCCCACAACCTTTACGGCTTCTAAAGAGATAGTTTGCAGCATCAGATTGACTTTGAAATTGACATTGAGATAGGTTGCAGGTATGGAACTGATCTCATAGCCAATGTTTAATGACGTTGGATCTACAAGCCCGGCGATCAGCAATAAGACTCCGAAGACGACAGATTGAAACATTCATCACTCCTCTTTCTTTAAATTGTGATTTCTCTGTTTGGTCACATTTATCTCATTTATTCCCTTCTTGTTTGAATACATCGCACGTGACAGAGGCTGTGCCACGACTCCTTCAGATTACATCACTCCAATAAGGTAATTAACAAGTGATCCACCTACACCTTACACCAGACCTCAGGGTTGCACAACCAACAGCACTGTCTAGGCAACTAGGACTGCCAGGCTGAAACCGAGGGGTTAATCATTGATCCTACATATACACGGGCTAACCTGAGGCTATGACCTCTTGATATCACACCCAATCTCTATTATAAGAACAGCTGTGTCTGTCTCTCATTCCATAGCCAGCTACAGCAACTCATCTATCAATCGTCGTCTCTGTTTGAGACGATAGCATAAGAATGGCGCCAACATGCTCGGACCCTCGACAGATTGTTATCACTCTCAACCCAGCGCGTCGCCAGGCCCTCCTCAAGCTCGTCGATGAGACCACTTCTTACATGAGTGATCAACTCGAAGCTTCCGATGATGAGCTTGGCCCTGTTCTATCAACCCCTCGAAATGAGAGTGGCCCTTCGACACCAAGGGATGAGAATAAGTCTATAACACCCAGGAATGACGGTCCTGATAGGAATGCCCAGCAGCAGCCAAACAAGCCTTCGACGCAGGCTTTGCGTATCCAAAAGGCTGCGATTAAGCATATGAAAGAATGGAAGAAGGAATTCATGCCCAAGCTGGAAGAGATTGTGCGCGTCAAGGATGACCACAAAATCCAAGAGGAGAGGCGCAAGCACCAACAGGCTGCGGAAAAGAAGAAGCTGGACACTCCCGAAGAGGGTGAGAATCTCATCAGCTTCGGCGAGGTCAAGGTGGACAAGTCTGAGGATATTGCCTCTCTCCAGGCCTTGTATCACCCTATCCCAACAAGGCTGACAACTATCCCTGCCGCCGATAGACGAGAGGCTCTGTCATGTATTCTGCTCCTCCTGCTCTCCACGGGCAAGTACTCCGCCCATACCCGGGCACTTGCACTTTACCTTGCTTCATCCCTGGAGATCCCTCAGACTTTCATAGTCAAGGAAGAGATGGAGATCGCCAAGACCCTTCTTGAGTCCTCCAAAGACCAAGATAAGCAGCAGGAAGTCATGTCTGCTGAGGCCGAAGCTTCCAAGCGCCGAGAAGAGAACAAGTTCAGTCGATTCTGGAAAGTCGGACTTGCTTCCGTCGCTGGTGCAGCTGTGATCGGTGTCACTGGTGGTCTGGCAGCGCCTATCGTTGCTGGAGCTGTCGGTAGTATCCTCGGCGGTGTGGGTTTGGGAGGTGTGGCTAGCTTTCTCGGTATCTTCTGGATGAACGGTGCTCTCGTAGGTATGTTGTGTGACTAACTAACAACTATGGTATATGCTAACCAGCAGTAGGTGCTCTCTTTGGCGCCTATGGAGGCAAGATGACGGTATGTAACCAAGACTCTGTCAATATTTACCTACTAACACTCCAAACAGGGAGAGATGATGGATAAATACGCTAAAGAAGTCGAAGACTTCCGGTTCATCCCCCTGAAGGGGGAATGGGGCGAGGTCTTTAATGCTGAACAGGATCAAGCACAAGCACAAGAACGACGACTACGCGTTACTATTGGTATCAACGGCTGGCTCCGCGATGAAGATGATGTAACCAAACCATGGCGCATTCTCAGCGACGACACTGAGGTGTTTGCTCTGCGCTACGAGATGAAGTCTCTCATTGCTCTTGGGCATGCATTGCGAAACATGGTCGAATCTTTCGCTTGGAAAAAGTTAAAGATTGAGATCGTCAAACGCACCGTCTTTGCTACCCTTCTTGCAGCCCTTTGGCCTATTCAGTTGCTTGCCGCTGCATCTAACATCGATAACCCTTTCGGTCACGCACATAACCGATCTCGAAAGGCAGGCCAACTCCTTGCTGACGCTCTGATTAACAAGGTCCAGGGAGAACGTCCTGTCACACTGATTGGATACTCACTCGGAGCTACAGCGATTCATGCTTGCCTCCAGTCTCTCGCAGAGCGCCATGCATTTGGACTCATCGATTCAGTTGTTATCATTGGCGCTCCTGCACCTTCAGCACCCCCTCACTGGCGAACTCTTCGTACTGTTGTATCGGGAAAGATCTTTAACGTCTACTCAGAGAATGATTTGATCCTTGGCTTCGTCTACCGGGCTCACAGTCTTTCGATGGGAGTCTCAGGCTTGCAGAACATCCAAGAGGTCGAAGGCATTCAGAACCTTGATCTGAGCGACTCTGTCAGTGGACACCTTCGATATCCCGATCTCATCGGCGAGATTCTTAACAAGTGTGGATTCGTTGGAATCAAGGCGGCGTCTGAAATTGAGAAAGATGAGCTCATCCTCATGAAGGACCGTCACGCCGAGGGTGAGTTGATCGATTTCGAAGGTACTACTGTCGAGGGAAAGAAAAGTCCCCAATCACCCAGCCAAGAGCAAATTGAGAAGGATCTCCATGGTCTGAATATCTCCCCTCCGGCCCTTGTGTCGCCATCGCAGCCTCCAAACCAGGAGAAGGGCCCACAAGAATCCGGTTCCCAGAAGCCATCACTTCCCCAGCGACCGACTGCTCAAGACAAAGATGAAGCGCCTCAGCTCCCCCGGCGGCCTGTAGCTAGTCAAGCACAACATTCATCAGGACCTGACGACGGGGAAGCCACGCCACCGTTGCCTCGACGCCCTACCGAACCTCAACAGGACGACAAGCCAGCCATTCCCCGCCGACCTGTAGGAGCTGACAAGGAGGTGAACCCTCCTCTGCCTCGACGCCCTATCGAGTCTTCACACGATACTCACCAGCAGCAGCGGCCTTGGACGCCTGAATCCAATCTCACAGACGATGAAGAGTATGGAAACATTGTCATGGTAAACTACGACAGCGACAACAGTACGAAACCAGCGTAGGGCTTATGAATACTTTTGTTTGGTTATTAAATCATGGGTGAAGAGGGCTATGGTCAAACACGAACAACAGAAATTGACTTAGACTTTGGAATTCCAGTCTTAATACGCAGGCTTCGACTGTATCCGTATAGTTGCCTATTGTTTCATTGAATACCATGAAGACATACACTATATTCTGAAGTCTTTTTGAAAAAATCACATGTCATAGCGTAAGACCAGTCTTGACATATACTGCGGAATCACATATCTTTTTAGTTAGATGCCGTTGAGCTTGTGAGCCCTAAAGAATCATAAAAACTACCTGATTCTTACCTAAACTCATATATAGTTTTAGATATGCTCGATGGTCGATTGAAGAGCGGTATCGTCTTACTTAGCTTGTTGTGTGTGTTGAAGGAAGAAGAAAAAGGTCTGCAAGCCAGCCGCACAGCTTATCTTAGACATTTTGTGCTTTGTGCGCAGCCTGGAGAGGCAGCTGAACTTTATGTCGTGACATTGAGCCAGCTATAGAAGGAATGGCACTTGTAGCTACTACTCGAAGTTAGTTCCCTCAACTCTAAATAGTTTTAGATATTAGCCTGCAAAGTGTGAGTTGAATAAAAAAGCCACGCATTCCATTTGCGCCATTAATTTATTAACTGGTCAATATCTAGTTCATCAGACATCACTCAAGAAAGTTATTCAATGCTCCTGAAGCAAATAATTGAATGTGTTCAGGGTAAAGCATAGATGATTTGGGGAAAATCATCCAAACCTTTGTCATTTTAAAACCTTACTCCGTGATATTCCGTACAACTAAACTTGTTAACTTGTGCTGAGCTTAGAGTTAGCAGACTATTGTCCTCTCCAGTGTCGCTAAAAGGAACAAGTCACAGCAAAGCAATAACAGGCGAGAGTCTAAGGATAGTCCCCAAAGCAAGATATATATAAGAAACGTTGGACAAGGGGGGTTGCTAAAGTTTGGGCTGGATAAACATATGAATAAATACAGGATTTCATGGCACTCGCAAAAGCCCAATCCATTTTTCTTGACCCTCTTGTTCTTCTCATGTAACTGTCAAGATTCGCTGCTTTTCTCTTCTTACATCTTCTAGTGGTATCATATGTCAAACGAGAAAGAAGACGCACAAAAATATGAAACGAGACCCGAGAAAATGAAGAAAGCAAATCAGCGTTGGCTGGAATTAAACGTGTGCAGGGCTTGCGAAATGTGTCTCGTAGATGTGTGACGTCGTCGCGAAAGTTCGTATAAGGAAAAGACTAAGTCCGCCTTAGTGATGAAGGGTATGTTATATCTTCACCCCAGACCTGAGGTAGTTGAGTATCTGCTCGGCTATTGGTTGCTCAGTGACGGGGGGCATTGGCTTGAGGTCCGTTTGTACCCTCCATGTTGTTGGTCAACTCGGCCACACGGGCCTTGATTCGGGCAACACGGGATTCAATAGCTGGAGTATGCGTTAGTCTTATTATTTAAGGTGAAAAGTTTCTTCGCAAACTTACTCTCTTCTCCACTTGTGTCATCGTCGCCATCTCCAGTTCTGTTGCTATGGCTGTAAGATGGTCGGAGCTGCTCATCAGGGCGAGAAGCGGCCCTCTCAGCAGCGTTCTTTCGAATTTGTGCCCAGCGGTCTTGAACTCCAGGGCCGGCACTGTGGCTCAGCTTCTCCTCAGGCTGCGATGGTGCTCCAGGTTGGGGAGAGTGGCGAGGTGATCGAGGAATAGGGGGAGGTGTTGCGTCATCTTCGTCATCAGAATCAGGAGCAAAAGCTGGCTGATCCTCAAGAGGGCCTTGGTTGAACTGAGGGACTGCTGTCTGAGTGGGAGCGGAGTCCTTAGCACTGAGGGCGATCTGTGACTGATCGATGGTGGGCTCAGCAATATCTTGGTTCTTCTGAGGAGTATCGACACGCTGCACAGGTTCCTCCATGGGCGTCACAAACTCAGCAGCTCGAGTAGGGGTGGGCACGTCAGCCTCACTTGCCTGCACGGGCACGGGTTCAGGGGTCTCAGCTGGAGTGGGAGGCTTCTGAGCTTGGGGCTCTGGGGTCGCTTGAGTTTGACGAAGGAACTCATGAACATTGGCAGCAGCGTTGTCAGGCACTTTAGAGCTCCTGTTCTTACGGAAAAGCTTGCGGAAACCTCGGTTCTCCTTCTCGGCCTTTTGAAGTTTCTTCTTCTTCTTGTTCTCAGGGCTTGATGGAGTCGGAGAAACCATATTCTCACGCGCGAAGTCCTGGGGCGCCTCATCCTTAGGAGGCGGCACAGGGCTCATGGGGCTGACAGGGAGTGCTGGTTCAGGAACTGGCTCTGGGACCGGTTCAGGGGCTGGAGTCTGCACAGGCTCGGACACAGGCTGTTCTGGTTGCGGCAAGGGTTTTCTTGTTGTCTCAGCGGAAGTAGGCGAGGTCATAGGAGATACCACGTCCTTAACAGGCACCTGGGGAGGATGTTCCGGAGCCTGTACGCCACTGTTGGAAGCAGCATCGCCATTCATGCTCTCGGAAGGAATGGGCGAAACCATGTTCCCACGACCGGCATTGTTGTTGGCCATGTACATATCCTTAATCGTTCCCTTGTCGTACTTGGAAACCCACTTCAATGCCGATGAAGCCTCGCCGATGATGGTAGGCTGAAGAGTCAGAACGCTGTTAGTCTTCTCTGCCATGAGCTCTGCATCGGTTCGGCCACGGCGCTGATACAGTGGCTGCTGAGCCATCTTCTTTCCTTGTTGTTCCTGAGCACGAAGTTGTGCAGCCTTGGCTTGAATTCTGGCATGAGTATCAGGGCCTATGCTAGCCTTGCTGGCGCCCTGGCCAATATTGTCAACTGACTTGTTGGCTGTCGACTTTCGACGGCCCAAACCCTTTCCACGTCTTGTCCAGCTGAAGAGGCCCTTCTTCTCTGCGATGTATGCACCCTCCTGAGGTTCAGGAGCGGCACCAGCGACCATCTCCTCCATTACCAGCCAACGACCACTAACGATCTTGGTTTCGATAACTGCACATCGTCCGAAGGCAGATTTGCGCTCGGCAGTTTCCTCAGGCGCAAGACTGGCCATCCAAACCCACCAGAATGAATCGTCCAGAGAAAATGTCGTAATGCTTGCAAGCTCACCAGGCTCAAGTGAGTGATCATATTCAAGTCTTGGTCGATGAGATTGAGAACTGTGCTGTCTCTGGGTCTCAAGGGGAGGCAGAACCTTGTCAGGAGGTAGGAGTAAGTTTGGCCGCGCAGACTGATTCTCATCCACAAAACCTGAAGAAAGGAAATCGGCCCAAGATGGAGTTGTCGGCCGGCCCAGCCCGTTTCCAGAGGCAGGCGTTCTTCGCAGAGCGGGCGGCTGTCGCTTATAGGCCAAAGCGCTTTCATCGTCATCCTCGTCCTCATCCAGGGTCGAAGAAAAGCCGATATCCTCAAATCGTGACCATGATGCATCGCGCAAGCTTGTGGAATGTTTGGAGCTCGAAGCTTGTGACTGATTGGCACCGGAAATTGCCTTAAGAACTCGGCGACACTCGTCTGTCAAAGCTTGCACAGGATCATCATATTCGGAAAATTCTTGTAATGCGCGGTCTGAATCGCGATATTGGAAGTGGTTGGCTCTTCTCAGGAGCGCAAAAGGGGTTGGAGATACAGTATCGACAATCATGACGACCTTATTCGTTGTTGACATCATAAGAGCAGGTCGCTGGGGAGGATATTCGGTTTCTTGGAGGAGCTTCTGGAGGGATCTGGGAAGCATCGTGATACCAGTGACATTTTGTTCGGGGGAGAGAGATCTGAGGAAAGCAAAAAACATATGACTTGTGGCATCGGCGGCACTGGTTCCGGAATGAGCAATCGCAAATATTTTAACTCTGGGGGGCACTTACCGAAGCCAAGCATCATAACCTCCTTCAAAGCCCTTGTTAGTATCCTTGTGTTCGAATGCCCACCATGCAGCCATTCGTGAGAGCTTTCGTCCACCTAGACCGTTGGATTTTCCGTGAGCTGCCACCGCAGCCAGGAGATCGAAGAAGTCGAAGATGATGCGTTGACGGGCACCATTTTCGACACTAATGGGAATAAATGTTTTGAAAGAGTCTCGAGCCATGTTTGAGTCTGGAGTGCAGGTCAGTACACCAGCCGAATTTGGGCAAATGAATGTTTAGTGAGCATATACCAATTTCTCCCACTTTGAATAGTTCATATGCATCCCAACCAACAATACCCCCCTGAATGCGACTCCAACACCACTTCGCAACACCGGAAACCACCTATGCCATGTTAGTTGCTATAAAGCCCCTCCTTTTGCCAGTTACTGACCATGGGTTCCGTCATGCGCAGCTCTTGTGTCAATTGTTCACCCCGTAGGTTGGCGTGGGACTCAAAGAAATGGCGAATAAACGAGCGAACGGCGCTGGGGTCGGAGGTCGGGCGATACGGTAACAGGAGAAAAGGATGGTCGAGACCTGGAGTTTGATTTGACGATCAGCATGCTGTGCACATAAGGATGCAGCAGATTGTGCATTTCATGTGATAAGTAACATACCTCGCGCCTTGAGCTCCTCTGTACAACATCGGATCAACTCGTGAACCTCTTCAGGTTCGACATATGTGCGCGCCCACGCATCTGTCCATTGTGGCTTTGGTGGGAGTGTCTGTGTAGAATCGTTTGCGCCTTTCCTTTTGGACTTGCCATCCTTGCCTTTAAGGCGAGAAAAAAGACCTGCCATTATGGAGTATGGCTGTAAGATGGTAATTCGAATCGAGAATTAAATGAAGTCGTAGCGAAGTTCCATGTGCTAGAAATACGAAAGGTGACGTCGGGTCTAGTCGAAGTAGATCTCAAATAAAGGGGCGGTGATCTTTCAGGAGATGCTTTAAATAAGGTAGCAGCTAGGCATTCGTGATAATTTCCCAGCTGAAGTTGTAAAAAGCAAAAGTTTCAGCCGCTTGTCTATAAGGGAATTGAAAGTGACGAACGGAATTTCAAGACCTTTGGTGAAAGTTATTAGCAGGTAGAAATAAAAATGATGACGATTTCGTTTGTTGAAGATGCTGCACTGCATGCAAGACAAGGCGAAACGTGTAAGTCAGGGAAGGTGGGCGTCGGGCAGTTTTGATGCGCACCTGCGGCAGATGAGCGAAGTTGGGTGGGCGTACAGATAAAATTAGTAGGGGTCCCTTTTTCCCCTCTGCACCTCAGATATTGGAGGTTAGCCAGAAGATTGGCTATTGGGTATCGAAACGAAACAGCTGAGAGAAGAAAGTAAGAAACAAGGAGGGGCCTAAGAAGCCAGGGTGTAGAGAGAATAGATTGAAATGGAAAGAAAATAGATGAAAGGTAGAAAGCACAGAAGAGGAGAAGGTAGGAGGAGAAAAAGTGATTCTCTAGTCTAGATGAGACGACAAATTGAGAGAGTAAGAGGGTGCCAGTGAGTGAGTGGGATGGGGACGCGCTCAGGGGGCGACTGGGATGCGCGACCAGGTTCATCATGGACAAGATGGGATGGGATTGGACGGTACGTGCAATAAAAAAGAAGAAGAGCACTACCTAAGATTGGGAATTGGGCTTCTAGGATAGAGAGCATGAACAAAGACGACATGGGGCGGGTAGGGGACATTTTGGTGGGCAGATGTGATAGACGTGCATAAATTGAGTTATCATGGCTATACAAAGATCCATTGTTCCATACAGATTCAACAATATCCTCTATTGTGGCTGGATTGTATGAGCCGCTTCGTTGATTAGTTGACTCAAGTTATCAACTTCAAGGCCTGCTCCTATGTAACAATGGGCAATGGTACAACACAATAACTTCAGAAACAATACACAACACACAACTGTACGCTGTAACCATGAGGCTGAGAATCATGATACACCAAATGCATAGCAAGCTACTGCTCAGCCTTGAGTCTCTTGGCCCATTCCAGCCCATCTCAAAGGGCCCCTCGAGCAGAAATGATGAGAGTCACAGAAAGAAATGCACCAAACACAACCATTGGATCAGGATCAGCTAGCACTAGCTCAGCAGACTAATAGACGGGACTCAGCCGTTGCACAAGGCCAAGGCTTTATTAGACGAGTGGACCTCCATGTTCCTTAAAGTTCTGCTTTTAAATTACATCGAGCAAGCGGGCTGCCCGTGTGATTAATTAATTGGATGGCCTCATCACTAGCAACGAGTTCTATTGCGCCAGTTTGCTCCGGTCACAGTTTCACCGGCCGAGCGATGGCTTGTGGAACTCATTCTTCAAAACGATATATACCGACAATAGTCTGTGAATATGCAAGTGACTCAAGTTCCTGGCTGCGACTGAGATTCAGTGGAGGTTAAGCTTCATCGACTCGGGATGATGGACAGGGGTAATGGCCGCCAGTGGCCCCTACAAGTGTGTCACCTTGGCGCATTGGTTGGACGCTAGGATGCCAAAAGCCCATTGTAACTTTTAGTTCATCATGTTCCCTGGCCCTAAAGACATGAGCAGCCAAACGTGCGCGTTGTTCGCATTGCTCTCTAATGCTATCGAACACTATGACGGTTGGCTCGACGCCAATGTTTCGTAATTCCCGTGCCTCTTTCGGAGGGCACTTCTATGAGTGCACAAAGCGACACAGCCGTACGATCGATACCCTGCTAATAACAACGTTATTATCAAGCAGCCTTCAGCCCAACTCCACGTCACTGAAGACGATGTCTGACTTTTCCAGATTGGCCCTTCCTCAGCCGATTGAGTTACTTCTTTTTGCTCTAGCTCACTGTTGAGCTCATCTCATCTGGGATATTCCATGTCTTGCTAGGAACTTCTCGCTTAGGCCAGGTTCTGGATCACGAACATGGAAGTTCTTGGCTCTTAGGTGTCCAAATATAGCCGCCTTTCTTTTAGTTCTCCATGCTGGCTTCGTAGCTGTTGTCCAATAGCTGTATTTCTCCCGGTAGCTCAGTCATCCGTGGGGCGTCGTGGGTGTGAGTTGGCATCGCCAGCGCATCCTTATCCCACCCTCTCCAGGAAAAAGTTATTGCATAGAAGTTTATGAGTGGTCGTCTGGTAAGAGTTCCGAGATCGACATGATGAGCTGGCAGTCACTTACGCAAGATGGCGAAGAAACAGCATTCATACTGACTTGCATATGGGTTGATGTAGATTCCAGAGATGAGGCTCTACAACATATCATTCAGACTGGAACATAGATTCTGTCTGCATCATGTCTTACGTAGTAGATATACTGTCATCCTTGTTGGCTGAAAACCTTTGACAGATACCTAATTCAAGGCATAAGTCTGTGCAGGAGCTGTTACCGTTACCCGTCACCCCATATGAGCCGCTTCATGACAGGATGTAGATTACTATAACCCTGGTCAAATCTACTCAGCTCTATGACCCTGAAGACTTTACCGTAGGTTCTACAGGGTCGACATGTGCCTCTACCATTGAAACGAACTTGATTGGTTATCGGCATTGAACACTTATTCAACATGTCCACATGCCATTGCAATATTCCAGATTCTTTACTCCGTACTTCCAATCTAGTCATCAATGATCACCTCCATCACGGGATTCATTTCCAAAACCCCAATCGAAAAATTCTGCCTCATTCCCTTTGAAACGAGAATGGGTCTTCAGCCTCGGCCTCGCCTTCGAGAAAGATATCTAGGCAAGACTACGGATAGTAGTTCCGCAGGTTGAAGTATGGGGATGCCCTAGAATCCTCTTTTAACACGGACCATTCTTTCAACCGTGAACATGAGACGATAAAAGCTACGACTTCAGATATCAAGGATCTGGCTCAAACCGGAACGTCCTAACCCTTCCGGCCGCGCCATGCTTTCCGAAACAATCTATCATTTTATGCCTCAACGTAGTATGCTATGGGGAGTCGCATTAAGAGAGGATCACGCACTGAGCGCCAAAGTACGCCGTATTTATCCATCATCCTATAAACATTTCCCTACATCCATGTACACAGATTCCCGAGGCTGATCCTCCGGTGATCCTTGACCTGGTGAACTGAAAATCCAATGGCTGAGAAGCCGTGTCCCTATATACGCTTCCATACTGAATCCCTAGCCCTTCGTGTTGAACGCCGTCATAACACATACACGCCGATATCAAAAAATCTTAACACACAATTCGAAGACTACTTTTCCTTTTCTTTCTCCTCTTCCTCAGCCAACCTGAGAGCCTCCTCGAGGGCCTCTTCATCTTCGTCGTAGACATCGTTCTCCTTGTTCTCTTCAACCTTCTTCACCACTTCAGGCTTAGCCTTCTCAATGACCTCAGCCTTCTTCTCAGCAGCCTCGGCCTCTTTGGCATCAGTCTCCTTGACCGGAGCCTTGGTGGACGCGCCAGGTCCCAGTGCCCAGTCAATCTCTCCTTCAGGTCCATATCGTGTTACCAGCCAGTCGTTGGCTTTCCTGAAGTGACCGCAGTCAAAGAAACCCCTAGATGCACTAAGAGGGCTAGGATGAACACTCTGTAGCACAAGATGCTTGACGCGATCGATCTTCTGCACTCGCTTACCAGCTGGTGTTCCCCATGCCATGAAAACAACACCCCTTGTTCTCTTTTGAGCAACTAGATCAATGACCCTTTGCGTGAGCTTCTCCCAGCCTCGATTAGAGTGCGAGTTGGCCTCGTGGGCGCGAACTGTAAGACAAGTGTTCAACATGAGGACGCCACGGTCTGCCCAGGGGGTGAGGAGACCTCCTCGGTTGGGCGGCGGCTCGAACGTCGGGTAGTCCTTCTTGAGAGCAATGTACATGTTCTTGAGAGAGGGCGGCGCAGGGGTTGGGGGTCGAACGGAGAATGCCAATCCATGGGCTTGGTTGTCGTTGTGATAAGGGTCTTGACCAACAATGACAACCTTGACCTGGCTGAAGGGAGTATGGCGGGACCTGTAGATTGTGTGTTAGGTGGGTTATAACAGCTGGTGAATGCACCTCGTCCTTACCATGAGTAGATGTCGTTCTTAGGTGGAAACACCTTGCGACCAGAGCTGATCTCCCGCTCGACGAATCGCTTCAGGTCCAAGAATTCTTTTGTGGTAAGATCATCCTTCAGATGCGCCAACCAGCTGTCGTCGAGAGTATCGATTTCCAACTGCAAAAGCTCTTTTACGTCTGGCTTGAGAGAGGCCACCCACTTGGCTTTGTCGAACTTGACGGCGGGTGCGGGAGCGGAAGAAGCAGCAGGCTTAGGGGCTGCTCCAAAAAACGAAGCAATGTTGCCATTGGCTTTGGTCTTCTTCGTGTCATTACCTGCAGAGGCAGCGGCTTTGCGTTTGAGAGTTGACATAGCGAGATGCTGTATGTGGAGACCGGGAGTGGGAGTTGGTGGATGCACGGTGAGCCCTTGATACGAGGGAGGGACTCTTGCGAAGAGGGCTCGTACGAGACGAATTCTAGGCAATTGGTACAAAAACGACCCAATTGTATAGTTTAAGAACACAGAGCAACTAAAAGGGAGAAAGAGGAATATTGTGAGTGTATGGTACGATATGTGGTGGCGGAATGTGAAGAGATAGAGGAGGAATGTATGTGAGAATTCGGGCTAAAGTGGTGATGCAAGTCCAAGGAGTTAAATGGATGGCGCGTTTTACTTAACGCGCTAGCTCCCAGCCATTGACGCGGCCCCGTGACTTTCGCGTTGAGGACGGAGGCTTGGGGACTTTGACACTAGCTGCAGGGACTTTCAAACCTTGAGTGGTTGGGGGCCTGGGATAGCTTCAGCACTAGCGAGCCACGCCGTCATTTTACCAGGCAGAGAAGCGGCTTGTGGTGAGGAGAGGTTGAATATCTCCAAATTGGGTAGTCGCCGACTGATATTTGCTTTTGTTCTTTGCAGTGGCTATTAAACAGAGTTTCGGCAGAGCTCTGCATATATTAATGGCTGCTTAATGAGTTCATGTATCTCTTTGACAGTGTGTTAAGGGATACCTAAAATTATGCATATATGCAGTGCTCGGGATCACGCTTGAGGAGATCACATATTTTTAATATAGAAACAGCTATAACTTCTAAGGAATATTCAACAACCAAGGTAACCTTGATAAGCACGAGCGAATTGGCACATAGACCGACTTCGTATTTCCTAAAACATGAGCCTTTAGGGGCGTATCCTATTCAACACATAAACATTGTCTAACCTTGGACTGTGAATTCCAACACTACATAGCTTCTGCATTATCAACATACAGTTTCTATTTACAATACTCCGTAGAGTTGACCTGGAATGAGACACCCGGGAGCCTTCCGGGTTCCATGTCATAGTAGGTGATAAAACGTTCAGCCTCAGAGTTTCATCCACCAACCTATCGTTGCGGCATCACATCAAACTGAAACTTCAGCCACTCTATCAGATTGGTTCACACTCAATACTGAGCAATCTATTTGTCACCTGATGCTGCACAAATGCCAGTTGTAAAAAGTGAGGGTGTTGGTTCCTGGCTAAAGGTTGCTTACTCATCACTCATGCAGTGCTGAACTTTACCCTTCTGGGCAGCGTAAGTCAGGGCCGCATTACCTCATGCAAGCTCCGATCTGAACTGGACAGCTTGTAACTCCAACACCGTTGACCTCATCAACATCACTCTGCAGTATAGCCATGCTCTACAGCAGAAATAATTTTCTCGGCACATAACAGCTGCCAACAATGCGTCAATCATTCGTCTGGATCCTCTGTTAGTCAAACAATTCGTACTTCAACGGTACACGCGACAACTGGCAACTTGGCTTACTGACATCTCTATCAGTGCTTTGGCAGGCAACAACAGGACTTGGTACAAATGTTAAACACTATGACGAAGCATATAAGGAAAAAAACGTACAAGGAACCGGGCAATACATTGCTTCCCCCAAAACCGACGTGGTTGTCGACCAGAGTCAACCTGCCAGCCCACAACCTGGTACGATTAACCCACCCATCAATGAGGCGCAAAGACACTGACAGGTTCTAGGCGCGGAACTGGTCGATGCAGCAAAAATAGAACTAACAAAAGCTCCTCAAACTTTACATCGTCGAAAACGAAGACCTTCTGGTCTCGTTGGAACCGCTCTACGCTATATCCTCAAAGCCATCCCATCTGGCCCTGCAACCGCCCCTTCGCAGACCCATGAGACCACCATCGACGGCGCTCTCTCTAAGGCAGTTGAACTTCTCGAACAGGCTGCGCAACAAAACAACTCCGATGCGCTCTATCTACTTGCCGAGATCAATTTCTTTGGTAATCACAGCTACCCAAGAAACCTCAAGGTGGCTTTCAACAACTACCATCAGCTTGCCAGCGTCTATGGAAATTCAACAGCTCAGTACATGTTAGGAGTCTACTATTCGACTGGAATTGGTGATGTGGTTGAGCGTGATCAAGCCAAGGCACTCCTTTACTATACCTTTTCCGCAATTCGTGGCAACGCTCGTGCGGAAATGGCAACGGCCTACAGACACCATGCTGGCATCGGCACAACGAAGAACTGCGACGCAGCAGTTAAGTACTACAAGAGTGTCGCAGACAAAGCTATTGCTTGGTACAGATCGGGTCCTCCGGGTGGTCGATCCTGGATTCATCAATCATGGCGGATTTCTGATGACGATGGAGGTATCTACGGAGAAGGTGCGAGTGCTTCTAGCTCAGGCATGAATGCTTTTAAGGCTAGCCCAGGCTCTGATGCGAATGCCGCCATCGATGATGTGATCGAATATCTTGATTTGATGTCTCAAAAGGGTGATTCCAAAGCTTCCTATAATTTAGGACGCATTTACTACGATGGCCAACGAGGCCTGGAACGGGACGTTAACTTAGCTCGAAAGTACTTTGTCCTGGTCGCAGCAAGGTACTGGGAGAAGGACGGACGCCTGCGCGAGAACCTCAAGCCTGGTATTGAAAAGATCGCTACTAAAGCAGCTGGCTATCTTGGCCGAATGTATCTCAGAGGCGATGGTGTTTCTCAGAATTTCGAACGAGCAAAGGTGTGGTTTGAGCGTGGCATCACACAATACGACGCACAGTCACAGCATGGCCTTGGCCTGATGATGCTCCATGGCTACGGCCAGAAGGAGAATGTTAAAAGGGCAATGGATTTGTTCAAGTCTTCTGCCGATCAGGATTATGCCCCAGCCTTGGTGCAGATGGGCCAGCTTTTCCTGGATCAGGGCGGCCAAGAAGACGTGAGGATTGCCAACAACTATTTCGAACTTGCTGGAAGACACGGCAACATTGAAGCACATTATTACATTGCAGAGATGATTTATCACGGTGTCGGGCGAGAGAAACACTGTCCTGCTTCCTTGACGTACTACAAGAGCGTTGCCGAAAAGGCGGAACCCCTGGTATCATCCTGGGGCGACGCCAACGACGCGTACGAAGCTGGCGATTACGAACTTGCATTCCTTGAATACCTCCTGGCAGCTGAACAAGGTTACGAAAAGGCACAGACCAACGTGGCGTATATGATAGACTCTGTTCAAAATGGGGTCTCCATATCATCGCTACTTGGACAGCCTCGAAAAATCAACAGTCTTCTCAAGAACCCGTCATTGGCTCTTGTATACTGGACAAGATCTTCGAGACAGTCTAATGTTGACGCCTTGGTCAAGATGGGCGATTATTACTATCACGGTATCGGTACTGAGGAGGATATCGCAAAGGCTGTCCAGTGTTACACCGGAGCATCTGATTATTCACAGAGTGCACAGGCACTGTTCAATCTCGGTTGGATGCACGAGAATGGCATTGGGTTGGTCCAAGATTTTCATCTCGCAAAGAGATATTATGACCACGCCTTCGAGGTTAATGTGGAAGCATACTTACCAGTCACCCTAAGTCTTCTGAAGCTTCGCATGCGGAGTGCTTGGAACACCCTGACACATGGACCGATCCATTCAATCCAGGATGAGCCCAGTAAGTCTCTTATTCGATGCAAGGATAAACGGATGCTTACAATAATACAGAACCCAGAAAAGACCGCTCATTTTCTGAATGGGTCGCCAATTTCTTACAAGAGGATAACCAACACTACGAGGAGGATCATTATAACGGGGGCGACCTTTTCGATGGTGCTCTTGGTGACGGACAGGGAACTGACGACGACGACGGTGTTCTCGAAAGCATCCTCATCATTGGAGTCACATTTTCGCTTGTCTTCTTATTATGGTGGCGACAGCGGCTGCAACAGGCTCACCAACAAGCAGAAGACGCTCGAAGGAGAGAACAAGGGCTTCCTCCGAACCCGCGACCTGAGGCACCTGGTGCTGAGTTTGCTGGCTGGGGTGCTGCTGGAGGTGTAGTTTTGTAGAGTCATGACACCAGCGTAAGTTTGTTTCTGTTATTGACGGCATTAGAGCGAAGGCGTCTTTGGGTTGATTGTTAAGAAAAAAAAAAAAAAACAAGAATAAATGATAAATTCCTTATTTGCAATTCTGCAATATGTTTGTATCGGTTGTCAGCCACAAAGTGAAGTGTTTGCGTTAATCTATGCACGAGTTCGGGAGGTGAGCGTGCATGTAAGAATGAGGTCGAAATGTCCGTGTTTAACTCTCAGTGGCTTTCATGCCATGCAGGAGGAAACGAGACGTTTCAAATTGTTACGAGGCTGAGCTGATAATGGCTGTAGTTAGACAGTTGGCGTACGGAGGTACCTAGATCGACCCGTCTCACAGCTGGATACAGCGCAAGGCTTGTGGGGCTAATATTTATTAAGGAATGCCTAAAGGTATAAGTGAAGATTTGCGTAGATTTTATGGTTCCTTAGGGTCCAAAAGCTTTACGGCGTCTAACGAGATATTTGGCGGCATCTCATTCTCTTCATGAAGGATTCCTCAAAGCAACCCTGGACTGACTGTAAGCTGAGTGGGCTAGTGGCTTTCAAAGTCAGTCCTCCCAACCCAACACAGAAACGATAGACTTGTAAGAGACAAAGAGGGTGGTGCATTTCTTCGGCTCTGTGGCTTGTCTTAGGCTCGTAGCCGCTGGGACGTGACACCAACCCTGCCACTCCCAGCCTGTGAAACTTGAGGAGTCGAGAGTAACGTAACCTGCCGCAAAGATCGTCGCGTCTAAGCAGGATAAAGGCACTGGTTGTGGCTATCCCCCTCTCCTTTCTTGCCTTTGTGCACCGAAGCGCCCGCTTAAAGAAAAACGAGGGGGGGAAGTCTGTTTGTACAACTGTTTCTTTTTATTTGAAATACATCTTATCCCTTGAAATTCGCAACATATCCTAATAATTCTCTTTTTCGACCCTTCCTTCATCTTATTCTCCCCTGGGGGCCGTTCTTTCTTATTCACAAGTGCTGACTTTGATCTCCTCCTTCATCCCTGCGATTGGGGGTTGTTTACGGAGTACGCATCCTTCGGGCACGGCAACTGGCACCTTGGCAACTGTGAACTTTAGTGGAGGAAACGACTTCCAATCACCTGTACGGACATCCGGGGACCGTACGTACCTCGTACTCGGTTCATTCATCAATTGCAATATCAACAAAACACACCCAACACATCACTTTTAAAGAACACTTACTTATTGCCAATATGGCGAGTTTTGTGAGGTATGCGCTGGAGCGCAGAGACGATGAAACCTCCAACTGGACCGACGATGATGATGTGTATTGGTGGTATAGCAGAGTAAGCTTCGTTCATGTTCACATCTTCACGACCCCGTGCTGACTTGACATAGGAGGGATATATCGTCAAGTGGACTATTCTCGCTGTCATTGTGCTTCTCTTTACACTCTGGATCGTCGGGGGTTATTGGCATGCAAAGAAGAGGATTCAAAAGGGTCTGCGACCATTAGCATATCATCGAGTAGGTTACACCTGTGATGCACATTCAATCACACATTCTAACAATGTATAGTGCTTCGTTAGTAGGCGCATGATGGCTCAGGTCGACCCTCGATACGCATACCCTCCAAATGCATATTATTACGCTCCACCTGGCAACTACCCCCAGCCTGGGGGATATCCCATGCACAATATGCCTCCTCCACCAGTCTACGATCCGTCACGACCGCCCATGTACGAAGAACCCCCGAACGCCTCCAAGATCGATCCAGCGCAAGGACAACAGAGAGGAAACGATGGACCGGCAGACTATTACGCACCCCCAACAGGGCCACCACCTCCCCGATGAATGAAACGAGGCGCTGGAAAGGCCTGAAGAAGAGGGATGCCCACATGCATGGATAGTCAATTAAGAGATGGTCAAACGCACGGTATAGAGTCGCTGAGCGACCACCTGTGAAAGTATCAAATTGAAACTCAATCAATAGCTAGCATAGAAATACACGCAAATGCCGACGTTCGAGCGCCAGGTTCTCTTTGCTAATTCAACGGTTACCGAACTCCAGTCGCCTTGGGTATATATATGTATGGTGCGTTACATACGCCTCTGGTCTCTAGTCCAAGTCCATTGCGTCTGGGTCGTGGTGTGTAGTTGTAACAATAGCATTACTCACTGCATTATCCGGTATCGTCGGAGCGTCCGTCTTGCCCTCCCTTTCTAACCTCTGCAGCTCCCTTGTGCGGTGCCTTGACTCGATAATAGCCTTGCGCACGCTGTCCTTATCCTCTGGCACCGTCAATGATTTGGGGTCGCTGTAGAGTACGACTTGCATGCCGGCCAGCTCGCCCTCACTGTTGGCCAGCACAGAGGGAGGGATGCGATTCGCGCGCAGGTGCTTTTCGATATCTGGGAGGAAGACAAGCTTGCCAGGATCGTCGCTTTCGCTATCGGAAGACAGTTCGTCGTCAATGTTGTAAATGTACACTTTATGTTTAGAATCGTCTAATTGCATGGTTTCGTCGGGAACTGATTTCGAGGGAGCATTGAGAGAAGAGGTGGAAGCAGAAGCGGAAGCAGAAGGGATTGAATTTGTTGGTTCTTCAACAGGAACATAGAGCTTGTTACCGCTCCGTTCTGGAGTGTGATAGGTGTTAGTTCACGGTCCTTGCATGGATAAGGAATGGCATGAACAACAAGAAGCTGGAAATAAATACTTACCAAGATTGAGCAGGCTCAAGCGTTTGGAAAGACGCTCATTATCTTGAGTATCTGCCTTTCTTTTTCGTCGCAATCTTTTTGACTTATCGACGCCTTCGGCAACGGCGACTGTAGCCGGGACGGAAGAAGACGGGGATTGTAACATGATCACACTGGACCTCACCCAGTGGTCGATTCGGCAGTCCAAGGCCTAAAAAGGCGAACTTTTAAACCCTTCAACACCTGGACAAGCAGACTAAACGTCGAATCAACGACTCGGGGAAGGACACTGGCAACCACGCGTGGCGAGTATGAACTTTTCAGACTTGGCTTGAGTTTCGCGTAACGATAACGGGTTTCTTTTCTGCTAGGAATTGGTCTGTCTTTGTCTCTCGAGGCGAGTTGCCCTTGATGTGGGCGTGCATCAATCGGAGGAGTATCACTAGGGGCGGAAACGGAAAGACTGCAGTGAGCTTCAGTGGTTGCGGGCGTTGGAGTAGGCTCTGTCGGCCCCGGAGCTTGAAGTCGAGTATCGGAGCGGGCGAGCGTGGGCCTTATGTATCCGTCTCGCTCTTGACTCATTCTTGTAGAACTTTCCACACTGCGCCTGCGCCGCCACAGCAACTCCATCTCCAACTCAAACCCCAGCAACATCAACTTCTCCTCCACAATCCTCAATCAGAAACCCCCACTACCACTACAATTCCTCCACGGCCGGCAACAATTACAGCACCTGCGCGGAATATCTTCAGGGCTGCGACTAACAAGAGGTTTCCCTTTTTTATTCTACGTCGGTCTTATTCCAGCGCGACCATGGCCGAGTCGGAGCTCAAGTGGCCCGCTGCGCGCGTGCGCAAGACCTTTCTCGAGTACTTCGAGCAGAGGGGTCACACAATAGGTATGCGATTGCGATAGTGCGGGCGCCACGTCCCACTGCATTGAGAGATGCTGAAATTATATCCAATTTCTTCATACGAGTCTCTCAAATAGATCTGGCTACTTTGATTTTCTTCTCTCTGACTCACGAATCGCTAACAATACTTCTTCTCCCAGTCCCCTCTTCATCGGTCGTCCCTCACAATGACCCCACCCTGCTCTTCACCAATGCGGGCATGAACCAGTTCAAACCCATCTTCCTCGGTACCATTGGCAAGACGGATCCTATGGCCGGCCTCAAGGCCGCTGTCGACAGTCAAAAGTGTATCCGTGCTGGTGGCAAACACAACGATCTGGATGATGTCGGCAAGGACAGCTATCACCACACATTCTTCGAGATGTTGGGCAACTGGTCTTTCGGCGACTACTTCAAGAAGGAGGCTATTTCATATTCTTGGGAGCTTCTGACAAAGGTCTATGGTTTGGATCCTTCTCGTCTCTATGTCACATACTTTGAGGGTGATGAGAAGCTGAAGCTAGAGCCTGATCTAGAGGCTAAGGAACTATGGCTCTCAGTTGGTGTGCCCGAGGATCATATCCTTCCTGGAAACATGAAGGACAACTTCTGGGAGATGGGTGACCAAGGCCCTTGCGGTCCTTGCAGTGAGATTCACTACGACAAGGTTGGTGGTCGTAACGCTGCTAACCTCGTCAACATGGATGATCCTATGGTTGTCGAGGTTTGGAATAACGTTTTCATGCAGTATGACCGTCAAAAGGACGGCAGCCTCAAGTCTCTTCCCGCCAAGCACATTGACACTGGTATGGGCTACGAGCGGTTGGTTTCTGCCCTTCAAGACACAGTTTCCAACTACGCCACCGATTGCTTCACCCCTCTCTTCCAGAAGATCCAGGAGGTCACTGGTGCTCGACCCTATGCCGACAAGTACGGCAAGGATGATGTCGATGGCATTGATACCGCCTACCGTGTAGTCGCTGATCATATCAGAACCCTTTCATTCTCCATCGCTGATGGTGCTGTTCCCAACAATGACGGCCGAGGTTACGTTGTCCGACGTGTACTAAGACGAGGTGTTCGATATGCCCGAAAGTACTTCAACGCCGATATCGGCGCTTTCTTCTCCAAGATCCTACCTGCCCTTGTTGACCAGATGGGCGAGCAATTCCCTGAGCTGGTCAAGAAGCAGCAAGACATCAAGGAGATTCTCGACGAGGAAGAGGTTGCCTTTGCTCGTACACTGGATCGTGGTGAGGCTCAATTCGAAAAGTATGCCGCCGAGGCCACCAAGGGCGGCTCCAAGAAGCTCACGGGTGATGTTGTCTGGCGACTTTACGACACTTTCGGTTTCCCCGTGGATCTTACTCGATTGATGGCTGAGGAGCGAAACCTCGAGATCGACGATGCTGAGGTTGAGGCTGCTCGTGTCAAGGCTCGTGAGGCCAGCAAGGCTGTCAAGGAATCTGTCCAAACCTTCTCTAAGCTCAACGTGCACCAGATCTCCGAGCTCGAGAAGGACCTTAAGGTTGAGCGAACCAACGATGACGCCAAGTTTGTTCAGGGCGACAGCAAGGGTAAGGTCCAGCTTATTTACGATGGCCAATCCTTCCTCAAGTCTACGAAGGATGTCCCCGAGAAGACTGCTCTCGGTCTTCTCATTGACAACACCAACTTCTATGCCGAATCTGGTGGTCAAGTCGCTGATACCGGACGCATCGTCATCGATGATGTTGCCGAGTTCAAGGTGCTTGATGTTCAGAACTACGGTGGCTACATCCTTCATAATGGCTATATTGAGTATGGTACTCTATCCTCCGGAGACGAGGTCATTTGCGAGTACGATGAGCTTCGCCGATCCCCTATTCGCAACAACCATACCGGCACTCACATCTTGAACCACTCACTACGAGAGGTCCTCGGTGATGAAGTCAACCAGAAGGGTTCTCTTGTGGACAACGAGAAGCTTCGTTTCGATTTCTCTCATAAGACTGGTGTCAAGATTGAGGAGCTCAAGAAGATTGAGGAGATGTCCAATTCATACATTCGTCGTAAGGACAAGATCTACTCAAAAGACGTTGATCTGGAGCTTGCTCGCCAGATTGAGGGATGCCGCGCTGTCTTCGGCGAGACCTACCCCGACCCTGTTCGTGTTGTCTCCATCGGTAAGGATATTGATGAGATGCTCGCCGACCCCAAGAAGCAGGAGTGGCGTCAGTACAGTGTCGAGTTTTGCGGTGGTACCCACGTTGACCAGACGGGTTTGATCAAGGACCTCATCCTCATCGAGGAGAGTGGTATCGCAAAGGGTATCCGCCGTATTGTCGCCTACACTGGTGAGGCTGCCCACCAGGTCCAGCGTGAAGCTGAGGAGTTCTCCAAGAAGCTTGATGCTCTTGACAAGCTGCCCTTCGGTCCTGAGAAGGAAGCTCAGGTCAAGGCCGTGTCTGTGGAGCTCAGCCAGCTGACCATCTCAACTTTGACAAAGGATGACTTCAACAAGCGCTTCCAAAAGATCCAGACTGCTGTCGTTGCTGAGCAGAAGAAGCGTCAGAAGGCCGAATCCAAGACTGCGCTCGACACTGTCCAGAAGCACTTCGAGGCTAACAAGGATGCCAAGTGGTTCGTTGGTCGTCTGCCTATTGGTGCCAATACCAAGGCTCTGACCGACGTGGTCAAGCACTACCAGGGCAAGGATAAGGAGAAGACTGTCTACCTGTTTGGTGGTAGCAAGGAGGAGGGTGCTGTTGCGCATGGTGTCTATGTCGGAACTGTAAGTTCCCCCTACACGTGATTATAAGGATATTCTCACTGACCATTCTTCTAGCACCTTGCTTCCCAGGGTGTCACTGCTGAGCAATGGGCTGCCTCAGTGTCCGAGATCATTGGTGGCCGTTCAGGTGGCAAGGAGCCCACAAGACAAGGCCTGGGCACCAAGCCTGAGAACCTCGACGAGGGTGTTGAGACTGCGACAAAGTGGCTCAATGAGAAGTTGAAGCTGTAAAACTAAAAACAAAGAATTGAGTTTCTACTCTCTGCTCAATGGGAATTCGTGATTATTCACCAAGGAGTAATGTAGACAAAAGGATATAGAGCGTTTTAAGTAGGCATGGTTATTTATCACTGCCGTAAGAGACTATGAATGAATAAAAACACCATTGATGACATTTGTAATTTTGATAGGAGGGTATATGCTGCATCTTTCCGACCGGGACATATATGTACATGTGATCCTTTACTTTTGCTTTTGCTTTTGTTACACTACTAATTTTATACAGTTACAAGAACACTGGCATTGCGGTAGTTTGATATCAAGGGGTTCTCTCCGCTTCGAGTTTCGGTGTCCTCAACATATGCCCACTTGCGCATGAAATCGCCATGCGACATAACACGAGTTAGCTTACCGGTGATGGCGCGGTAGATAGCTTCTGTGACGCGGAAGTCTGTAGGGAACAGAATGTCGAAGTAGCCCTGGTGAACCTGAGAGTTGTTAGTCCAAATCTATTCATGGATCTTAGATTTGATGAGCCTTACCAATGGTGTTGTGACAGGCACCATCTTTCTATGGTACCGTGTCTGAACAACAGGGGCATTCATACCCTTGACAGCTTGAGGTAGCCAGTCAAAGTCAGAGGTCACAAGACGATGACCAGGGAAATACTTTTCGAGAACATCGAAGAACTGCATAAGCCGCGTGGGGATAAACTCGGGATCCGAAAGATTGGCAGCGAATGGCACTTTAGTGGAGAGATACCGCAGAACAGCATTACTTGGGTAGGGTTTGGGATATTCTCCCCCAGTCGCAGCATGTCTAACACGGAAGTATCGTGCAGCGAGAGGATCGAGCTCGTGCACATAAAACTCATAAAAGTCGCCGTCACCGTCGATCAGCACATGGCCCTGTAGGGGCTGCTCGGTAGCAACGTCGTAGCGAATACCGTCGTGAGAGAAGTTATCAAATACTTCCATGGCGAGGAAAAAGCACGGCGAAGGCACATATTGATTCCAGTCGAAGATGGAGCGGTTGATAATCTCGACTTTGTCCGCGTGACCTCGTGATGCAGCTGTGGAGAGAAGATGTCTGTTCTGCAGCGCAGCCAGGGTTGATGAAATCTCGATGATGTTGAACTTTGTGCGGGCGTAGACCTGGGGATCAACTTCTCGGATGTAATCCAGGATATTCAGCATGAGTGTTCCGCGACCAGCGCCCATTTCGTAGATTAAAAGATCGTGGTAGGGATATGTAGTCAGGCGGTAATTCGAGACGAGGTAGCGGGCGATGGCCTCGCCGTAGTAGGGACGAAAAAGCTCGGTGGGTGTGTGCCACAGCTGACGTGTTGGGTTCTCGCCCTCGCGGTCGTCGAGAATGTCCTCAAATTCGGTGTAGCGACGACCTAGCTCGGCCTGGAACTCGATCTCGTCGCGCATTGAGTTGAAGTCGAAAGGTTCGCCGGGGCTGAAAATAACGGCTTGTTTGGAAAAGTAGCCATATGATGGATTGTAAAGACTGTCTGTAGTTATGTCAGTCTATATTCCTGCGTGCTGGTCGAGTGTCTTGCCGTCAATGAAGTCTCTTAGCAGCATCTTGACCTTTCGCGGTCGTTCGGATCGTTGCTTAAGCTCCTCAATGGATATGTAAGGATACTCAGCAAATTCAGCAGATCGATCATGAGGTAGAATATTCGTGCGCTGCTGCCATCGACTCTCGTTCTTTTTCATGCCACGATCACTTGAGGGCCGTCCCGCAACGTAAAATCGGCTCTGGTGATTGATAGTGGTTCGAAGGCCATTGCGAAGACGGGCAATGTTTCTGACGGCTTTGCAGCCTGGAGGTCGGTGGTGGAAGAGTTGGCGGAAGAGTTGAGCCACGATTGGAGAGTCCATGTTGTAGAATTTGTTATTGTATTGTCGACATGTCGAGATTCCCGGGGTTTGGTGTTTGTGGTTTGAGATGGTCTATATTTGATGAGGTGGGTCTCAACTTGCCGGGTGTACCTCGGCTTGAGAGGTCGAGGAGAGATGGAGACATTGTGTTTGGGTGATCATGCGCGAGTTTTCCTTTTTTGGATAATGAATAGTTTCATTCTTTTTAACATAAGAGTAAATGCACTAGTAAAGGTTGTATAGACGCCTTCAGCTCGGAAAAGCTGGTATTCGAAAGCTACTCGTAGGCATGAGGAGCTTGGAACCAGGCGTAGCGATCAACAGTTCTCAGCGTGTCTAGGCTCTGTAGGCTATTTCGGAGTTGATTGAATAACAATTCGGTTTTGATTCAGTCTATGCTTGCGGAGAGAGCCATTCTACCCTCACTATGCCCATTTATCATGACTATATCGTTGTCCGAAGCTTGGAGCGCTGATGATATACTAAGCTCCACATGACATCACGCACGCACCAGGGTTCAATAATTCTAGGTATTCATAGCTTTCAACTCAGCTCAGCTTCAGCCAAGACTATTCAAGCTTCACCACTAATCTCGCCATAAAAATACCCCAAAATGCAAGCATTCTAGTTCACCAGGAAATGCCCAATTGATCTATTCATTGGGTACGCCTACTAAACACCGTTTCAAAATGTCGCTCAGCGACCATCCAAAAGCCTACGGCACCGCCGCCGTCGTCTTCGCCTTCACAACCGGCATCCTCGTCACTCTAGGCTTCAAGGACTTTTACCCAGATCTTGAGCGTCGGTTTCAGCGCAAAAGACGTGCAAATACAGGCGGTGCTCGAAGATCAAGTCTTTTTTGGGGTGATCCTGTTGAACTTCAAGATCACGATCTGCCCTCATCATCGGCATCTTACGATGCACGGAATTCTCTGGTCGATGGCATAGAGGCTACCATCGGTAACACGCCTCTCATAAAAATCCAATCCTTGTCAGAAGCTACAGGTCGGGTTATCATGGCAAAAGCTGAATTCCTTAATGGCGCTGGAAACTCGCCCAAGGATCGTGTTGCGCTTAATATGATTCGCGAGGCAGAATCAAAGGGACTTCTGACGCCACACAACGGCGATACCATCTATGAGGGCACAGTAGGCAGCACGGGTATCTCCCTCGCAACTCTTGCACGAGCAATGGGTTATCGTGCTCATATCTGCATGCCCAGCGACATGGCTCTCGAAAAGTCAGATCTACTCCTTCATCTCGGCGCAACTGTCGAGCGAGTCACTCCCGCGCCTATTACCAGTCCTGATCATTTTGTCAACCTTGCCCGACGACGTGCGGAAGAACATGCCAGCAAGGCAAATGACGGCAGCAAGGGTTTCTTCGCGAACCAATTCGAATCTGAAGCTAATTGGAAAGCACACTTCAACGCAACTGGTCCTGAGATTTGGCAGCAGGCAAATGGCCAGTTGGACGCTTTCGTCGCTGGTGCAGGTACCGGAGGAACAGTATCTGGTGTGGCAAAGTATCTCAAGGAAGAGCAGAAAGCAACCGATATCAAAGTCGTTCTCGCCGATCCTCAGGGCAGCGGTCTCTACAACAAGGTCCGCCACGGCGTTATGTACTCATCTACAGAGCGTGAGGGTACTCGTCGCAGACAGCAGGTTGACACCATGGTTGAAGGCATTGGCATCACACGTCTGACTGAAAACTTCGAAGCGGGACGTGAACTCATCGACGATGCTGTACGAGTAACGGATGCACAGGCCTGTCGCATGGCACGCTGGCTCGTTGAACACGATGGTATTTTCATCGGCAGCAGCAGTTCTGTTAACTGCGTTGCTGCGGTTGAAACAGCAATGAGACTTCCCAAGGGAAGCCGCGTTGTGACTATTCTTTGCGACTCTGGAACGAGACATCTTAGCAAGTTCTGGAAACATATTAAGGAGATGGGACTTGAGGGAGAGGAGGAGGCGACGAATTTATTTACTGAGCTAGGGATACCCGACCATAATGAGTAAAGATTGAATAAGAAGAAATAAAATATTATCATGGCCATAATTTAAACTATATAAGAAATGTCGTGGAGAAGACTATGGTCATATCAAGCTATTAGAATGCCCATCATACTCTTAGGATAATGTTAATCATAAATCTTAACTATCATCATATATCTTAGGATAGCATTGATCATAAACCTTAGGATAATACAGATGTAATATATATGTCTATCATGGCACAGCAAAATAGACATGAGCAGCTTCGAGAGGATGAATACACTCCACTCTCCATCTTGTCCCAGCCTTTAAGGTTCAATTGGTTACTGAGGAAACTCTGAGGATAGGCTTATTGTAAGGGGGAAATTTTGTTCTTTATCACAGAATGTCCAGCTTTACGGCCACCTCCTCTTACACAGACTGTAAGTATCAGAGGAATAGTATGAAATAATAGAAACCTTATAAAATATACACAAGTTGAGGTAAGTACAATACAGCACTAAAGTTAGCTTAACTGCACGTCATCCGAGGGGTCCTTCTTCAGGCTAAACCTCGGCAGGGAAGCAACGGCTCACGTGCTAACCATCAGGCATTGGTTTTGGTTGCGAAAGTTAGCAGCTGCCCCCCAAAAGCGACAATTTGACATAGTCTTTTTCTTTCAAGTCGAATTTCTCCTCTTGTCAACTTCTCTTTTCACTGCGCGCGCGTCACCAAAAAGCCTCAAAATGCCCATGGACGAACGAGAACTGGGGCAGCGCGTCAAGGCGCTCACAAAATGTGTCGCTGCGAATGAACCCCCCGAGAACGCCATCAAGCTGCTCGAGACGCTGAAGAAGGATGCTTCTCCTACTGAAGAGATGTTGAGGGTACGTGAATAATAGGAGAGATAGAGAACGCGCCGTTTCCCATGCGCTTTGAGTACATAGACATATCAGGTGCTTGCGCAAATGCATGATCGCATTTTGCGCCTAGTCTATTTATCATTATCGCCAATTTTGCGACGTGTGCGGATCTGTCGGTCCCTGTTCTCCTGATCCAATGTGGAACGTCCACTAATACTGCGATTTCGCGTTCATAGGCTACAAGAGCTGGTGTCTTTGTTGGCAAGCTCCGCTCAAATTCCAACAAGGAGATCGCCCGTGCCGCTGCCGAACTCGTCAACAAGTGGAAGAAGCTAGTCGAACAAGAAAAGAACTCGAAACTGCAAAAGTCAAAGGTCGGGTCAGGATCTCCAGCTCCAGCTCCCTCGTCGGCTCCCGCATCGTCTCCTGCCCCTCCTCCTTCGGCTGGAGGCTCTGGAGGCAAATACAAGGGCGATATCGAGAAGCGCAAGCACGAGACCGACAACGTCAACGTCAAGCGCACCGATTCAGACGTACGAAACTCGTGTATTGGTCTTATCTACAACGGTTTGGCTTACCGATCAACGGCATCCGAGAACGACGTCATTACTAGAGCCGTTGCTGTCGAGTACGCCGCATATACCAAGTTCAAGGGCGAGACCCCCGACTACAAGAAGAAGATCCGATCACTCTTCACCAACCTCAAGAACAAGTCCAACCGGGAGCTGGGTCGCAGCGTTTTGTCCGGGGAGATTTCTGCTGAGAAGTTTGTTGTCATGACTGACGATGAGCTTAAGAGTGAGGAGCAACGAAAGAAGGAGCTTGAGCTGGAAAAAGAGAACATGAAGAAGGCCCAGGTACCCATGGCTGAGAAAAGTATCAGTGAAAGTTTGGAGTGCGGTCGCTGCAAGAAGAAGAAGGTCAGCTATACGCAGGCCCAAACCCGAGCTGCTGATGAACCTATGACAACCTTCTGCGAGTGCATGGCTTGTGGACACCGATGGAAGGTATGTTTCCAAGTATCTGAAGCATATGATCATGAGGCTAACGTTTGGCAGTTCTCTTAGAGAAATTGAATAGCATCTACTACCACTGCTACTACTATTACACCTATAGGGGATCATGGAGTTCAAGGGGAAAGATCATAGGCGCTTTATACTTTGCTTTCTTTTAATACTAAACTTTTTTCTTATGCCCAGAAGTGGAGCTAATGTCTATTTTGCTATGCCATGATAGACATTCATATATATACCTGTATTATCCTAAGTTTATGACGAATGCTATCCGACGATCTATAATAACAGTATCCTAAGATTTATAATGAACATTACACCCTAAGATAATGAACATGTGCCAAACTTATGCTTCTAGCAGAGTCATGTTCAGGGTATTCTAGAGTAGAATAGCCAAAATCTCATGATGCTCTTGCTCTCTTGCCATTACCACGACGTCTGCTTGCAGTGTCTTCGTCTTCTTGCTCGCCATCCTCGTTATCTTCTTCATCTTCAGCTGTATCAGCTGCATTCCTTCTCGATGCTCTCTTTCGCTTTCCTCCTCCATTCTCGGCGCCCCTTGACCCCTCACCCGTGACATTCGCTCGCAGACGATCTACCGCCGCGGCCATACGCTTGCTTCCTTGAGCTTTCTGTCTTGGCGCAAATGCCTCCTTGGCTCCAACACCAACACTACCCCCGAAGAATCTGGTGATATTACTCTGCGTACCTTCGCGGTCTCGCTTGTTCATGTCTTTGATGACGGGCACAAGAACCTCATCCGTTCGTTCTTTACTCCAGCCAATGGTGGCCATCAAGAATTGCCGCAGTCCCTCCACATCTGGTACACCCCACTGGAAGTTCTCATTGCTGTCGTCAACCTCTGGATGCAGATACGCATCATAGACAGCTGGATTAGGGAAGCCCGGCGGCAAGAATAGTTTGGTGCCCTGAGACTTGCGAAACTTCTTGCGGAAGGGTGTTGAAACATCAGCATCCTTAGGCCGTGTTTGCGACTGCACCTCCTTCCACCATTCGCGAAAGCTCTCCAGCCCGGACTTGCCAGGAAACTCGGAAAGAATCTCAACTGCTGTGACTGGTCCGACACCGGGTAACCCTTCCGTATAATCGGAACCCAGAAGATGGGCGAGAGAAATAAGTTGGTCACGGGACAGAGACAACTCCTTCTCAATATCGCCTACCAAATAGCACTCAACAAATTTGTTGCTATTGAACATGTTCTTGTACACTCTTGTGCCACCAAACAAAAAGGTATCCGAATCGTCAGTCACAATACCATCAACAAGCCCTAGACGGACAAGTTCGGCACATTGTGCTTCGGCTTCCATAGGGGCAGTGATGTAAGGAATACCAAACAGGCGAAGGAGGGTTTGGCATTCTGTGATCATGACTTGAGTTACCTCATCGGCATCTCGGCGGTCTTTTTTCTGTTGGTTTCGTAGAGCGCGTAATTCTCTTTCGTAGTCCTCCTTGTTCTGCTCAGCCGTTTTGTTATTAAGCTCGCTAGCGAAACGGGCATGCTCTTCGGCTTCCTCAGCCATCTGCGCCATGAGTTCTTCGTCACCAGGATCGCTGAACTCATCATACTCGACATCGTCAAATAGTCCATCATCTTCAAGATCAGGCTCCTGATTTCCGTCCAAAACTGGCGCACTGTGAGAAGGAGGCTCCTCAAAGATGGGGGCTGAGCTCTTTTCCGCCACGACTTCAGGCACCACATCCTCAAACTCTGGTTCAGGCGACTCCGATTGTTGGGACTCATCCGCATCATCATCCACTAAATGTTCAGTTGAGTCTGTCGCAGTACGGTCTGCGAGCTCTTGAACCTCTGGTGCCGGTAATGGCTCTTTGTCGTCCTCTGGCGTTAGGTCAGGGGCAGCCTTCGGCTCTTGGGGTTGAGGAGAAGCTTCTTTGATAGTTTCGGGCTCGTCTTCAACTTCGATGACAGGAGTTTTGTTCTGAACCTTTCTCGGCGATGGGACTTTGTCCAGAACCTCAACATCACTATCATCATCTGATGAAGAGTCGATGTGGATGAGTTGATCCTGCATCTTCCGACGGTAGAGTCTTTCATCTTCCTCGGCTGCTAGCCTGTCTGCATTATTGATCTCACGCTCTGCTTCCTGCTGCTTCTTGAGCGACTCTCGAATATCTGTGTCATCAGCCAACCACGGTGGCAAGGGCTTGGGCGCATCATCATCTCGCATATCTCTCTCGAAACCGCCGGCCATCTCATCCTCCTCTTCGTTCGGAGGCGCTAGTGCATCGGCTGATGTCTCAGCTTTCTTGCTTGGTCCAGCTTCCTGAGTCTTTTTCTTTCCGAAGAGGGAAGAACCCCAGCTCAGCTTCGGGAAGGGTAATGGGCCGTCAAATGGATTCTTCTTGTTCTCAACCACGGGTACAAACGTTGGTTTCGGCTGAGGCTTCTTATTCATCCTGGCCTTCGCAAGTACTGTCTGCATGTCTTCGTCACTATCGCTGTCAGAAGCATTATCGCGCTCTTGGCGTTTAGGCACTGCAGCGCTTGCTCTATTATTGACAATATGAGCAATCATGGAGCCCCCTTTAGCTGTAATGGGTTTTTGTGCGTCAACTGGCTTCTGCGTCCATGTGGGTGCCTCAATGGGGACGTCTTCAAACTCTTCATCGTTGCCTGACTCTTTTCCCACTCCGTGCTGAGTTTGTAGAGACATGGCGATTGCGCGGTTGAGGTCATCCTCTTCATCGGTGTGCAGCGCCTCTTGGGGTGGCTGCTCAAAGAGATCATCCGTACTCCCGATGTTGCCACCTACAAAGAGTGATTCCTCTCCCTGTGTAGTAGATTCTTTATGGTAGTCGCCGTAGAATTGACGGCGTCGTGTCGCAATGTCCTGGGCTGCTTGGTAGCTAGCAAATTGTGCAGCGGTGGGTTTTGGTAGTCGGTTAAGGCCTTCAATAGGAACATCCTCAAAATCTTCATCTTCATCCTCGTCATCCTCTTTGGCTTGATATTGAAATTGAATGGCGTCCACGTCGATGGGTTTATGTGCCTCTCCGACGTCCTTGTCTCTACTGACCACGCCCAAGGCCCATCCTCCTTCAGCACCCTCATTTTTGACCAGGATGTACTCTCTGTTCTTCTCTCCAGCAACGCGTGCATTAACCCCGAGAGTCAGGTCAGTTCCAGTCATACCCACTTCATACATGAGACGTTGAGTGAGATGGTTCCGCTCCTTGACTCTCTCAATCTGGAACTTGGAGAAGGCCATGCGATCAGGGAACATTTCTTCCAGCTGCTCCTTACTGAGACCCATTCTTAGTCGACTTCTGAGTCTCGCTGCATTTAGGATATTGTATCGATCAGGGGCAGGAAGACTCTTAAAGAATTCACCATCAAAATCAATCTTACTGAAATCGTAAAGATTGATATCTTCTCCGTCGTGAAATTGTCGCGCGTATTCCTCCAGTTCTTCTACACTCATAATTCGTGGGTCGTCAGGTTTTCCCATCGCTGCGATACCGCCACCGTCCAGGTCGGGGAGGTGATAGGCATCTTGTTTTCGAAATGTTCGTCCCTTCTGTCTCTCCTTTTGAGACATAAGAGCTTCGTCATCGTAAACAAGTTGACTAGCATCGGGAATCACTTCTTGCTGTTGCTCTTCTCGGGCAGATATATCACGGTCTCGATCTCTCCGCCTGCGGTCTTGATCCTCCTCTGCAATGCGCTGCATCTGCACAGCCAGCAGTTTACCAGCCGTTCGAACAGCATCCTCACGACGGCCCTCACGCCTCTGCTTTCGGTGCTGAATGGTCTGTCGCTTGAGAACGGGAGCCCCGCCATCAAAAACAAAGACCGGTTGAATGCCAAACCAGAGAAGCTTGCAAATACGACGGAAGAAGCCGACAATATGAGAATTGCGCAGCGCATTGCCTTCCTTGTCGCGTACAGCTTTAAGGAATTGGTAGATCCAAATCGAGGCATCGACTGCGAGACGCTTGCGATTAAGAGTCGCGAGGTTCGTTGGTCGGGCACATGGCTGGACGACTGTCCAGAGGCCGTTCACACCCATGACGGGCTATGACCGTGAACTTGATGAACAAGGAGTCAAGGTGTGAGACGAGGCCTTGTACTCAAGGGATGCGCCCTCGTGCAGTGAGATTAATGACCATGATCCGATGATGAGCTTGAAAAGAGAGGGATAAAGCCAGTGTTTCTGCAGCTTAACAAGTCTGGGAAACAGAAAATGTGTAGAGTCTAGGTAAAATGAATGAATGCAATGGATGCTGAGTTCACGGTTGCCTTCAGCATCAAAGCTTCTATAACGTCAGGGTGGGGCTGACATATCGCCGATAACTCATGCTACTAAGCCATTTTCCATCAAAATCAATGAGCCAAAAATTCCCCTCGTCCTCAGCAAAACCGCCATCATTGACCATCCTGGCTATCAAGCCTTTCCCCTCGCAGAAATGGACGCAGAAGAGGCTCGAGAATACCTCACGAGTATTTTGAATAAGAACTTCCGTGTCTACACCTCCGATGGTCGGCTGTTCTGGGGCGCTCTGAAATGCACCGACCCTGTATGTTTCGATACCCTACAGCTTCTTCAGAGCCTTAGTACCTTACCTGCAGACCACTAACGTGGCGGACTGAAGGACAAGAATATTGTGCTGGCTCACACTTATGAATATCGGCAGCCATCCTCAAGGGAACGCGAGAAGGCGGTGGAGAAAGCAGAGGGAGAAACAGTCAAACTTGATATGACCTCTCGCTACTTGGGCTTGGTAGTTATACCAGGGCACCACATCGCCAAGATGGAGGTTGAGCAGTTCGCTAGTCAGGTGCGGAACGAGAACTTCATATGATGGAACGAATAAAGCCGTAATATTAATTGTTTAAAAATACAATAAGGCTATCGCAAGAGAAAGTAATTGGACCCAACCAGCCTTTTGCTACCCGTTCAGCCTTAAGCTGCCCACAACGCCTTGTGCAACCAAGATTGCGTTCCCGTCATTACTACCAAAACGCGAGGAAAGCAAGAGAGACTCTCATACTTTTTCACATAGCCTAGCTCCCGTGTTCACTTTGCCACACTAATCATGAGCACTTTCTATGCAGCAACAGCTTCCTGTGTGCGCCCGCGAGACTCGCCGTTCAGCCCGCCATCGCTGTCAAGAATGGAGCCTCGGGCATCATCCTCCTCCTCCTCGTCGCTATCAAGATCACGATCCCTAGCAGTCCAGGAGCTTCCATCGTTCAAGGGCACATCTTGACCGGAGAGATCATGGCCCTCACCCCTGTTGCGGATGTTGTTACGACGTCGCTGAGACAACGTGCGGGCACGAGTAGAGAGCTTGGACGAAACGACGGCATTGGATGTGACCCAGTTAGTGAGAGCATCCTCGCAGTCTTGAATAATGGCCTTGCTAGCCTCATATCCATCGTAGGCCTGTCGAGTCTCACCGGGGGTGACGGGAGTGTCGTCGATAAGTTCGAGGAGGTGCTTTCCATAACCAGCAATGATAGCAACCTTCTCGCAATGCTCACGCAGAGCATCAAATTGGTATGTGTAGGCAGCCTTGACCTTCTCGCGGGTGATATTGGAAAGCTGGGCCTCAGCGACAAGAGACTCAGCTTCAGCCCGGACAAGTTCCTGTTCGAGAACGACAATCTTGGGAGAGTTGGGCTCCTTGTATTTCAGCTGAGCGATCTGATCGGTAATCTTCTGCTTGCCTGTTGTTGGTGTTAGCAGTCGATACATCGACTAAATGTTAGGTGATTCTTACGGTCACGGCTGGGCTGAACAGACGCCTCAATGTTACGGATGCTCTTCATAGTAACTCGGTATTGGTCGTATCGGTCGACATATTGGTCCTCAAGTTCGCCAATCTCGTATAGAAGAACGCCGAGCTTGTCGGTAACGTCGGAAACATCCTCATCACCAGCCTCGCCCCAGATGGATAGTTGTTGCTGTTAAGTCAGTCTCGCTGTTTGATATAAAGGGAAATTGGGCAACATACAGCTACTTCCATTCGCTCACGCGCAACAGTCTCCAAGCTTCGCATCACGTTCTTCTCCATCTTGACCAACTGGGAGAGCTTTTTAGCCAGATCGGGGCCGAAGGCGCCGCCGGCATTTCGACGAAGGGCATGTCCTGCGCGAAGAAGTTTGTCAATTATGGGCGAGTTACGAGTCGATGTGGCGTGATGGCTAGCTTACCGAAGCTGCTCTTGAAGAGGCGGCCAGATTTCGTCGACGACGGAGGTGGCGGGGGGTTCTACAGTTGAGAGTTAACTTTGCCGTCGCACGGGTTGCGATGCGAAAACAACGGTTTACACATACCTGGAGCTGAGAGGCAGTAGGCGCCCGGGTCTGGCGCATAGAATAAGTGCGATGCATGATGACTGTTGTTGATAATGATAATGCGACGAGCGGTGGAGTTGAGATGGATGACAAGAAAAGGGTTCAGCGAGGACAGACAGGGAATAAGTAATATCAGGTGGGGATTAACGTGGGTTGGAGACGGAGACGGAGACGGATATGGAGATCACAGCTGCAGAGCTGAGAAGCAAGGATAAGATGTCGGAGAAAGCACGAAGGGAAGATCGTGGCCGGGCTGCTGGGAACGTTATATGATGGAGGCCAGAAACAGGGCAAGGCTTGGGCCTGGACATGGTGGTGTTTGTTGCTGCGGAGAACCAAGATCGTCACCTTTTTGATGGGGGAGCTGAGAACGACGTCATCAAGACTCCACTTGGATCAGAACGACAGTGTGAAGTCTTCGATACAGGCGGGCGCTAGCATCTAGTGTATGTCTACAACGCAGCTCCTGATGATCACCACATTGCTCTAGGTACTGCTACTTACGCCAGGTATGTCTCAGGTCTACGTCTTGCATTTGACAGTCCTCCGCCAAGGATCCTCACCTGTGCATCCGGAGAGACCACCTAGAACTGGACCGACTATCGTACTTCACCATCACTCCG